>CM060311.1:4032488-4034988 GCA_030674185.1 Monoplex corrugatus | reverse complement strand
TTGCTGTCCATGGAACTCTCAACATTCTTCTTAGAAACCACATCTCGGCTGCCTCAATCTTGCTCTGGCTTTGCTTGCTGACTGTCCACGCCTCGCATCCGTACAACAGTATTGTTTCTATATAATATCCAAGAACTCTCTCTCTGATGTTAATTGATAGGCATTTGTTGGTAAGAATGCTTGTCATCTTGTTGAATGCTGTTTTGGCTTGGCCGATTCTGCCGGCTATTTCCGATGTGCGTCTGTCGTCTGATGAAATGACCGTTCCCAGGTATTTTAACTTATTAACCTGTGTCAAGGTTGTGCCATTTGCTGTCATTTTGCATGAGGGAATTTCATGTTTTTTACTGATCATCACGACTTCAGTCTTCCTGCTGTTTAGTTCCAACCCCTTACCTTTGCTTTCTATTTCTAGTATATTCACAAGGTTTTGTAGGTCCCTTTCATTTTCTGCAATTAGCACGGTGTCATCTGCGTATTTTTTAAATATATTTTTTGAATACCAAAGTCCTTACTTTTTATGGATTTTGCTCTTTAACCTTCCCAACTCTTATGATAAATATCGGAGTCACAATTAAAGTTACTGAGTTTATTCAGAAAGTCTCTTTATTCTTCTTTTGGTATGCTGATTTCATTATTTTTGCGTTCTGACGGACCAGAGTTTCGGGACATTGCCATGGCCATGTACTACACATGTTAATGCACTGAGACTGAATTTCTATTCTCTCTTGGTATGTTGTCAGCGCTACTCTGTCTCATCTGCCTTCTTTACACACAGTTACATACTTTTCTATTTTGTGTTTGAAATGCAACTTGACTTTCTGATATCACTGACAGGATGTATTCACGAGCTGTTGGTTCTGTTGATACAACCCTTGACTCAAGATCTGACCAAGGTATTCAATTCAGTCCCAGGCCGCAATATGGAAAACTGTCCTGTTGGCTGCCCATCTCAACGTTTCCATAATTATAGCGGTGTCAACTTAACGTTTCATGGATACTTTCTTCTCCTCCACCTCCCCATTTCAAGACCATGCCAGCGAACAGGATTTTGCGCAGGCTAGGGAAGTCTGCCAGATAATTATTGACAGATTCGGGTGGAGCGCATATGGGGCTGTCCCAAGTGTGATGGATTCCTCTTAAACACACTTCAAACTCCAAACTCCACTGAGTCTGTCACTGTTGGTTTGTTGTCACAATAGGTTTTACCTGTTTCTGTGTGGATTAATATAGTGTTTTTAGCAAAACGTGAGGCAATCAGAAATAACGTCTGTGGCCTCTTGTGCATTGTCCGAAGGCTCCAAGAAACATTGCACTCTGTACAATCAGAACGTTTTTGTGGTGTTGCTATGATATCAGGAGACCACGCTTTAATCTACTTTTTCTTTGATGTCCGTGGGTTGATTGGTTCTTTTGATACAGCCGTGGACGGCGAACAAACCTGTTTCCTCATTAAAATATTAACAGCACCATAGCATCTCTTGATCACAAAAAAAAAACACATCCACACACATTCATATAACGTTTCATGGATACTTTCTTCTCCTCCACCTCCCCATTTCAAGACCATGCCAGCGAACAGGATTTTGCGCAGGCTAGGGAAGTCTGCCAGATAATTATTGACAGATTCGGGTGGAGCGCATATGGGGCTGTCCCAAGTGTGATGCTAAAATTACGTCTGCCACAACTTTTAAACAGCTCTTCAACATTACTAACACTCTTCTCTGTAAAACTAAAAACAGCCCTATACCTTCTCATGTTCCACCTGCTGACCTTCCTCTAGCATTCTCTAACTTCTTTAATGGGAAACTTTTTGACATTCGTGATAGTCTCGATTCGCAAAATACCCCTCCTCTTTCAATGCCTGAACCAACCTTCTCTGGCTGTCCACTGACATCCTTTCAGCCTGTCTCTGAGTCTTTTGTGAAGAAAACTATCAAGGACTCTGCTATCAAAACCAGTGAATTAGACCCCCTCCCGGCTTCTGTTTTGACACAATGTTTGGATACTCTACTCCCATTCTTTACATCTGTCATCAATCATTCACTGGTGTCAGGCATCTTCCCAAGCTCATTCAAATCAGCTATTGTCAAACCTCTCCTAAAGAAACCTTCTCTTGATCCAGATATTCTCAAAAACTACCGGCCTGTCTCCAATCTCCCCTTTCTTTCCAAGGTAACTGAAAAAATTATTTTACACCAACTTCTAGAACATCTTGAATCAAACCATTTATTATATCCCAATCAGTCAGCATATAGATCAGGACATAGCACTGAAACTGCTTTATTGAAAATTGTGAACGACCTTCTGACATCCCTTGATGATGGTGACATTTCTCTTCTCTCTCTCTTAGATTTGTCTGCTGCCTTCGACACTATAGACCATGAGATACTGCTTTGGCGCCTCCACAACTGCTACGGAATTTCTGGCTCCGCTCTCTCCTGGTTTCAGTCATATCTCTCTGACCGCACACAGACTGTATCTGTAAATGGCTTGCCCT
>CM060311.1:4017488-4022488 GCA_030674185.1 Monoplex corrugatus | reverse complement strand
GTGTATGTGTATAATTATCGCTCTGCTCCTATTTTTATTGCTGTCAACACCTTTACACACCAATAAATGTGTATGTGTATAATTATCGCTCTGCTCCTATTTTTATTGCTGTCAACACCTTGTACACACCAATACATGTGTATGTGTATAATTATCGCTCTGCTCCTATTTTTATTGCTGTCAACACCTTGTACACACCAATACATGGTATGTGTATAATTATCACTCTGCTCCTATTTTATTGTGTCAACACTTGTAACACACCATACATGTGTATGTGTATAAATTTTCGCTCTGCTCCTATTTTTATTGCTGTCAACACCTTGTACACACCAAAATGTTATGTTATAATTATCGCTCGCTCCTATTTTTATTGTGCAACACCTTGACACAACCAATACATGTGTATGTGTATAATCATCGCTCTGCTCCTATTTATTCTGTCAACACCTTGTACACACCAATACATGTGTATGTGTATAATTATCGCTCTGCTCCTATTTTTATTGTCAACACCTTCACACACCAATACATGTGTATGTGTATAATTATCGCACTGTCCTATTTATTATTGTTTCAACACCTTGACACACCAATACATGTGTATGTGTATAATTATCGCTCTGCTCCTATTTTATTGCTGTCAACACCTTGTACAACACATAACAGTTTGTGTATAATTATCGCTCTGCTCCTATTTTTATTGCTGTCAACACCTTGACACACCAACATGTGTATGTGTATAATTATCGCTCTGCTCCTATTTTATTGCTCAACACCTTGACACACCATAAATGTGTATGTGTAATTATCGCTCTGCTCCTATTTTTATGTGTCAACACCTTTACACACTATAAATGTGTATTGTATAATTCGCTCTCCTTTTATTGTGTACACACTCGCAATAATATGTGTATGTGTATAATTATCGCTCGCTCCTATTTTTATTGCTGTCAACACCTGTACACAATTACATGTTACGCTTGTCAATTTTATGCTGTCAACTCCTTTTTATAAATGTGTCAATACATATGTACACCCCATATTTTGTTGTGTGTCATACATCCTTACACCTACATTTTGTATTGCTTAGTCAACATCCTTGTATTTTCATCCTATACAATTTGTACTAATAATATGCTGTCTTATTTTATATTCTGTCAACCCTTTCACACCATTATGTGTAAGTCTTAATTACGCTCTGTCCTATTTTATGCTGTCATAACCTCTGTTACCATTTATGTGTAACTTGACACAATTACGATTAGTTAACTGCCTATTTTTATTGTTGTCACACCTTCACCACAGTAAGTGTATTTATATGTGTTATTATTATTGCTTACTTTTTGCTAGTCAATACATGTGATTTATACACTACCTATTTTATGTTGTAACTTAAACTATATGTTGTTATTTTTATTGCTGTCAACACCTTGTACATCACCAATACATTTGTATCAGTTAATTTAGTGTTAATATCTGCTCCTATTTTTATTGCTGTCAACACCTTGTACACACCAATAAATTGTGTAATGTTGTATAATTTTATCGCTCGTGCTCCTTTTTTATTGTGTAACACTTGTATCAACCAATACATGTGTATTTGTATAATTATACCCTTGCTCCCATTATGTTATGTTTAATATCCTTGTCCATCTAATATTGTAATGTGTAAACATACATTTGGATCATATCCTCAACACTTGACCACATATGGTAGTGTATTCCTGCATTTATTGTTACTTACACCAATGTGTTGTAATCCCTGCCTTTATGTTCAAACTTGTACAACATATGTTAGGTTATTTCACATTACACCAATTGTAGTGTTTATAATGTAAATATGATGTATAAAACCTTAACATGTTTTTATTTCCATGAAAATTGTTATGATATTTTTATTGCTGTCAACACCTTGTACACACCAATACATGTGTATGTGTATAATTATCGCTCTGCTCCTATTTTTATTGCTGTCAACACCTTGTACACACCAATACATGTGTATGTGTATAATTATCGCTCTGCTCCTATTTTTATTGCTTGTCAACACCTTGTAACACACCAATAACATGTGTATGTGTATAATTATCGCTCTGCTCCTATTTTTATTGCTGTCAACACCTTGTACACACCAATACATGTGTATGTGTATAATTATCGCTCTGCTCCTATTTTTATTGCTGTCAACACTTGTACACACCAATACATGTGTATGTGTATAATTATCGCTCTGCTCCTATTTTTATTGCTGTCAACACCTTGTACACACCAATACATGTGTATGTGTATAATTATCGCTCTGCTCCTATTTTTATTGCTGTCAACACCTTGACACACCAATACATGTGTATGTGTATAATTATCGCTCTGCTCCTATTTTTATTTGTGTCAACACCTTGTACACACCAATAATGTGTATGTGTATAATTATCGCTCTGCTCCTATTTTTATTGCTGTCAACACCTTGTACACACCAATACATGTGTATGTGTATAATTATCGCTCTGCTCCTATTTTTATTGCTGTCAACACCTTGTACACACCAATAAATGTGTATGTGTATAATTATCGCTCTGCTCCTATTTTTATTGCTGTCAACACCTTGTACACACCAATAAATGTGTATGTGTATAATTATCGCTCTGCTCCTATTTTTATTGTGTCAACACCTTGTACACACCAAATACATGTGTATGTGTATAATTATCGCTCTGCTCCTATTTTTATTGCTGTCAACACCTTGTACACACCAATAAATGTGTATGTGTATAATTATCGCTCTGCTCCTATTTTTATTGCTGTCAACACCTTGTACACACCAATACATGTGTATGTGTATAATTATCGCTCTGCTCCTATTTTTATTGCTGTCAACACCTTGTACACACCAATAAATGTGTATGTGTATAATTATCGCTCTGCTCCTATTTTTATTGTTGTCAACACCTTGACACACCAATAATGTGTATGTGTATAATTACGCTCTGCTCTATTTATGTTGTCACACCTTGCACACACCAATAAATGTGTATGTGTATAATTATCGCTCTGCTCCTATTTTTATTGCTGTCAACACTTGACACACATACATGTGTATGTGTATAATTATCGCTCTGCTCCTATTTTATTGCTGTCAACACCTTGTACACACCATAATGTGTATGTGTATAATATCGCTCTGCTCTATTTTTATTGTGTCAACACCTTTAACACAATAATGTGTATGTGTATAATTATCGCTCTGCTCCTATTTTTATTGCTGTCAACACCTTGTACACACCAATAATGTGTATGTGTATAATTATCGCTCTGCTCCTATTTTTATTGTGTCAACACCTTGACCACCAATAATGTGATGTGTATAATTATCGCTCTGTCCTATTTTTATTGCTGTCAACACCTTGTACACACCAATACATGTGTATGTGTATAATATCGCTCTGCTCCTATTTTTATTGCTGTCAACACTTGTACACACCAATACATGTGTATGTGTATAATTATCGCTTGCTCCTATTTTTATTGCTGTCAACACCTTGTACACACATAATGTGTATGTGTATATTATGTCTTGCCTATTTATTGCTGTCAACACCTTGTACACACCAATACATGTGTATGTGTATAATTATCGCTCTGCTCCTATTTTATTGCTGTCAACACCTTGTACACACCAATACATGTGTATGTGTATAATTATCGCTCTGCTCCTATTTTTCATTACTTTCAACATCACCATTTTTTTTCATTTTAATCTCAAGCAACCCCCCCCCCCTCCCCTTTATCGACACTTCAACTTGAATAATAAAGCTGTAACTCTGGATCTCCTTTTATTCTCAGGATTATCATTTGATGAAATTCTGATGGAAATAAGAATTGTTCTCTTCAACAAGGGTGTTATTGTTTTCTCAAACATGTTCCCATTTTCTCTTATTGCGACCCCAAGACAGGTTCATGATTATGCTGATTTGATATTCATGATCTCCAGTTGGACTGGATTTGTTGAGAGAGAGGAGAGAGAGAGAGAGAGAGAGAGAGAGAGAGAGAGAGAGACAGACAGACAGACAGACAGACATACAGACAGACAGAACACAGAGAGAGAGAGAGAGAGAGAACAGAGAGACAGAACAGAGAGAGAGAGAGAGAGAGAGAGACAGACAGACAGACAGACAGAACAGAGAGAGAGAGAGAGAGAACAGAGAGAAGCAGAACAGAGAGAGAGAGAGAGAGAGAGAGAGAGAGAGAGAGAGAAAGAGAGACAGAGACAGAGACAGAGACAGAGACACAGACACAGACAGAGACATACAGACAGACAGAACAGAGAGAGAGAAGGAATTGAAATGATGACAAAGAACGAAATGTGCTATGAAAGTGCGTAAAGTTCCAGATTCTACCATATGCAAAATGAATACTCAAGGCTTGACATGACAAGCAAATTTTACTTAATGGACATGTCTTACATTTGTCGTTTTACACCGTTTGTCAACTTGAATTAATCATGTCCCTTAATATCCCATTTCCTGCCTTTCTATTAGCATTAGAGCGTATGGGGTTCAAAGACATATCACGTTTTTTGACGGCCAGGTGGGCGAGATGAAGTGAACGCTTATACAGTTCAATAAGTTGAACACATTTCTTTGCCAACTCCAACTGGTCTACTCATTTGCGTCTCTCTCTCTCTCTCTCTCTCTCTCTCTCTCTCTCTCTCTCTCTCTCTGTCTCTCTCTCTCTTCTGTCTCTCTGTCTCTGTCTCTCTATCTGTGTCTCTGTCTGTCTCTGTCTCTCTGTCTCTCTCTCTGTATGTGTGTGTGTGCGTGCGTGTGTGTGTGTATGTGTGTGTGTCTGTCTGTCCGTCTGTCTGTCCGTTATTTTGAAATAAGCAAACCGAAAGATCCATGGAGCTAACACACACACACACACACACACACACACACACACACACACACACACACACACACACACACACATACACACACACATACACACACGCACACACA
>CM060311.1:4003691-4009888 GCA_030674185.1 Monoplex corrugatus | reverse complement strand
TTCCAGTGTTGATACTTTTCCCACCTTGCACCCTTTGTTTCGGGGGAAAATTAGGGGGAAAACTTTTTTGTACGGGAACAAAAAAAATTAAAAAATAAAATAGAAAAATTTAAAATTAAAAAAATAAGACAGTTTTTCCCATTTCAAATTTTAATAAAAATAAAAACATATATATTAAAAAGGCCCTCTGTAAAAACCTGTATATATTTATTTTGGGTATATTCAAAAATATAAAAAAATTGCATGAAAATTATTTTAATATATTTTTGTATATTATTTTATTTTATTCTTCATTTTTATTTTTTGCTAAACCCACATAAAGGAAGTTTGTCTATTTGTTTTTCCTTTCTGAGAAGTGTATGTGTTTTTTTTATTTTTTATTGGGAGGGAATTGTTTTTTTATTTGTGTTTTTTATTGTGTGTTTTGGGTTTTGTTTTATTGTTTTTATTGTGTGTTTTTATTGTTTGTTTGTCTTTTGTATGCCCTTGACATGGCAAATGGGCAAAATTTTTTATTTTGTTTTGTAATAAAAAAATTCTAACAATGATTGGTGGGCGCATAGATCAAAATATACTCTGCCTGGCCAAGAGGCAGAGATATCGTAACGCAAACTGACAAAGCGTTTCGCCCGTGAACCTGTCGTCTGCTTCGCTTGCTGAATAGACAGATCTGCGTTTGGTTGACAGTTCGTGTGTATGTGCAAGGCAGAGGTTTCAATTGGTGCCCTGTCTCTTTTATACGGGAGGAATTTCTTACCCAACGTTATTGACACTAAGGGGGAGGGGATAGGGGTGGAAGGAAGAGGACTGCAGGCTCGGGGGGGGGGGGGGGGCTCTCATCTGTTATTCGCTTATTTGGCTTTGGCGTGGTGAGGGGTGGTTTTTACTTTCCGCTTCAAAGGTTTTGAGAGGGTGAAGTAGACGCATGCTTTTGGTGTGTCACGACTGTCTGCGGACAGAAAGACAGGCACACGACAAAATTATTACAGGTGCGACTACACCTGTTCCAGTGTTGATACTATTACCACCTTGCATCCTTGTCTTCAGGGAGATATGGGTGAAACATGTTTGTACTAGGAACAAGAAAAATCACAAAATAGAATCAGAAAATATATTTAATGTAAACAAATAAGACAGATGCCATTTCAATATATATATATATATATATATATACATATATATTGAAATGGCATCTGTATATCTGTATATATATATATATATATCTGTATATATCTATATATATATATGTATGTATTTATGTATATATATATGTATATTATTTTATTTATTCATTCAATATTATTTTTTGCTCAACGCCACATAAAGGAAGCTGTCTATTCTGTTTTTCCTTTCTGAGAAGTGCTATGTGTATTATGTGTATTGTGTGTATTATGTGTATTATGTGTATTGTGTGTATTGTGTGTATTGTGTATTGTGTGTATATTGTTTGTTGTCTTTTGTATGCCCTTGACAATGGCAAATCGCAAAATTTTGTTTTGTTTTGTTATATAAAATTCTATTTCTGTTTGTTTAGTTGGTTGGTTGGTTGGTTGATTGGTTGGTTGGTTGGTTGCTTGCTTGATTGATTGATTGGTTGGTTGGTTGGTTGCTTGCTTGAGTGATTGGTTGGTTGGTTGGTTGGTTGATTGGTTGGTTGATTGGTTGATTGGTTGGTTGGTTGGTTGGTTGGTTGGTTGGTTGGTTGGTTGGTTGGTTGGCTGTCTGGTTGGTTGGTTGGTTGTTGGTTGATTGGTTGGTTGGTTGATTGGTTGGTTGGTTTCTATCTGCTTGAATGCTGGAATTTATTTTGATTCAGATTTTACTATTGTTTCAATTCACTGCTCTGTTCTCTGTTTTCTGTGTTGTAAATTTGTTCTACTGTATTTTTCACTCGTTTTCAGTTGTCTGGGTTTATCTGAAGTGTTTTAACATTAAAGTGTTTAGTGTTTGCAAACAATTTGAAATTCATCTATTTGGGTGTTTACAAAGTGTTTCAAGGTTAAGTTGCGTCCATGTCTATAAAGAGTTTTAGGGTTTATTATTTTCTGTGTGTCATCATCAGGCGTCCTGCCGCATGGCGTTGACCATCATGGCCCTCCAAACGAATCTATACTTCGTCGCTGCAAGTACACCTCCGACCCTTTTTGCCCTCAGCCACTCTGCAAGTTCGTCAAATATTTTCTTCCTTGGTGTGCCTGGTGCTCTGTTTCCCTCCAGTTTTCTTGTTGTGACCAGGTGCTCTAATTTCTCTTGCATCATAAAATATGTGTCTGAAGTGTTTTTTCAAATCAACTGGTTCGGGTGTCTTATCACATTTATCCCAAGCCTTTGCTTTATATTTATAAAATGATTTAAAACATTGAGATATCTGGATATTTATACTTGTATTCACTAAGTGCTTTATAGTTGTTGTTGTGTGTTTATTTACACTAGTTACTGGGATCAGGTGTCAAAGGTGTTTGTATTTGAAATATGTTAAGATTCAACTGTCTGAATGTTTGTAAAATGTATTCAAATTGGGATGCTGAAGTTCACATTCAAATTTATCAAAGTGTCCAATGTTTTGCCTGAAATGAAATAATTTACAGCATGAAGGTTGCTTTCTCACAGAGAGAGAGAGAGAGAGAGAGAGAGAGAGAGAGAGAGAGAGAGAGAGAGAGAGAGAGAGAGAGAGAGAGTCATCCGACTGGAAATCCGACAGTTCCCAGTATTAAGATGGAATATGCAGACTGTGCAGCAACATACGTCAAATCTACGTCATGGCCAGAAACCTGTCAACCATCGACTTTCCATCGTTCAACAGCAACCTCCATTCCCAACTCCTCAATTCTCAGCCAACTTCTGCCGACGATCTTGACGCTGTCCTCCGCAATTGCCTCGATCAGCATGCTCCAACCACCCAAAGGAAGGTCTCTCATCGTCCCCCTTCACCCTGGTATGCTGCCGCTGGACCTCAGCTCCAGGCTGCCAAGCGTGAGAGAAGACGTGCTGAGAGACGGATGATCAAACACAAATCAACTGTGCATAAACAATCCTTCCAGTCTGCAAAGAAAGCATTTGATAAACTTGTCCATAGTGCAAAGGTTTCATTCTATAATGCTAAAATTACGTCTGCCACAACTTTTAAACAGCTCTTCAACATTACTAACACTCTTCTCTGTAAAACTAAAAACAGCCCTATACCTTCTCATGTTCCACCTGCTGACCTTCCTCTAGCATTCTCTAACTTCTTTAATGGGAAACTTTTTGACATTCGTGATAGTCTCGATTCGCAAAATACCCCTCCTCTTTCAATGCCTGAACCAACCTTCTCTGGCTGTCCACTGACATCCTTTCAGCCTGTCTCTGAGTCTTTTGTGAAGAAAACTATCAAGGACTCTGCTATCAAAACCAGTGAATTAGACCCCCTCCCGGCTTCTGTTTTGACACAATGTTTGGATACTCTACTCCCATTCTTTACATCTGTCATCAATCATTCACTGGTGTCAGGCATCTTCCCAAGCTCATTCAAATCAGCTATTGTCAAACCTCTCCTAAAGAAACCTTCTCTTGATCCAGATATTCTCAAAAACTACCGGCCTGTCTCCAATCTCCCCTTTCTTTCCAAGGTAACTGAAAAAATTATTTTACACCAACTTCTAGAACATCTTGAATCAAACCATTTATTATATCCCAATCAGTCAGCATATAGATCAGGACATTGCACTGAAACTGCTTTATTGAAAATTGTGAACGATCTTCTGACATCCCTTGATGATGGTGACATTTCTCTTCTCTCTCTCTTAGATTTGTCTGCTGCCTTCGACACTATAGACCATGAGATACTGCTTTGGCGCCTCCACAACTGCTACGGAATTTCTGGCTCCGCTCTCTCCTGGTTTCAGTCATATCTCTCTGACCGCACACAGACTGTATCTGTAAATGGCTTGCCCTCACCTCCCTCAGCCCTCAGATATGGCGTTCCTCAAGGATCCGTCCTGGGTCCAGTTCTCTTTGTTTTGTACACGCAGCCTCTCGCAAATATTATTCTCCGCCATTCTGTATCACATCATAGCTTCTCAGATGACAATCAAATTTACAATTCTGGTCCCATCTCTAATGTAAACAACATCGTACAAACCACTAAAGCCTGCATTTCCGACGTGAAAGACTGGATGACTTGCAACAAATTACAACTAAACCAAGACAAAACTGAAATGATTTTCATTACTCCTAAAAAACTTCTCAACTGTGACTTAATTCCATCTTCCATATCACTGAATGGGACAGACATCACCCTCTCCCAAAAAGTTAAGAATCTAGGTGTCACCATCGACAACACTCTTAACTTTCAGCAGCATGTCTCAAACATCTGTCGTGTCTGTTACCTTGAACTTCGTAGAATAGGTTCCATCCGTCATCTCCTTACTCTCGAAGCTACTAAAATATTAGTTTGTGCTTTCGTTCTTTCTCGTCTTGACTATTGTAATTCCCTTCTGTCTGGTTCCCCAAAACAGCTCCTTGACAAACTTCAGAAGGTACAGAACCATGCCGCTCGGCTAGTATTTCGGTCTTCCAAATTTCAGCATGTCTCTCCTCTTCTCCAAGACTTGCATTGGTTACCTGTGTTGAAAAGGATCCAACATAAAATTGCTGTTCAGTGCTTCAGATACTTCGACAATTCTATTCCCTCTTACCTGTCTGAATATCTTCAACTATACGTTCCATCTCGTCATCTTCGTACCTCAGCCGATACCCGCTTATTTCGAATCCCAACTTTTCGAACAAAATCATATGGTGAGCGATCCTTTTCTTTTCAAGCCCCTTCCTCATGGAATTCACTTCCCTACCCGCTGAGGCACAAAACAAGTCTTCAGTCATTTAAATCTGGCTTGAAAACGCATCTCTTTCCTCTCTGAAATTTATTAACTTAAAAGAGCTATGCTGTCTGCGCGCTAGCGTGCTTCTGTGTATGTTATTGCTGTGCGCCTATAGATATGTCTCGGGGTGGGAGGAGGATATGTGTGTGTGTGCCAGAGAGTAGGTACTAATATTTGATATTATTAACGGTGTGTATGTGCTTGTGGGATGGAGTGACAGAGGTCCGCCATGTATGATGAAAATTATATTAGGCCTATGTTTCTATGTTCGATGTAATGTGTATTGTACAGTTTGTAAGCGCTTAGGGCTTTCCAGAAAGATTAGGCGCTCTAAATGCCCTTAATAATAATAATACCGCCTGCACAGTGTACGCAAATCATCGTCTGTACACGTATCCAGGGGAAACCCGCAAAGCTTCATCATCATCATCATCATCATCATCACCATCATCATCATCATCATCATCATCATCATCAGGTGCCCTGCCGCTTGGCGTTGGCGATCATGGACTTCCATCTGTCTTTATCTCTCGTTGCCCCTAGCATCTTCCCCACCCTCCTCGTCCCCAGCCACTCTGCAAGTCCGTCCAGCATTTTCTCCCTGGGTCTACCTGGTGTTCTCTTTCCCTCCAGCTTTCCCGTTGTGACCAGGTGCTCCAAATCCCCCTTCCTCATAAAATGGCCTATAAATGTTGCCTGTCTTTTCCTAATCTTCTTTATGAGTGATCTACTTGTGTCTGCCTCCATCAAGACTGTCTCGTTTGTTGGACAGAAACCGCAAAGCTGACTACACATGAACACCAGTGGTAGTGATTTAAAGCTTGCAATTGATAGAAACATCGATCGATGATTGACACCGTTGTTTTTATTGTCCCTCCCCCCCCACCCCCCTCGCACCCCCCATCCCCCTCAGGATGCCAGGGGCTCTTTCAATAAAAGTAGTATCCCCACCTTCTGGAAATTCTCTGCTAGACATTTCCTCTTTTCTGTCACTCTCTTTGTTTCTTTCTTCCTGCTTTGCTTTCTGTCATTTCTTCCTATCATTTTCTGCCTTGTTGGTCCATTCACCTGTATGTGTTCAATAAAGTCGTACGTACTTTTTCTTAGGATTGATAAGTGGGTACATAAGTTGGTATTTGTATTGGTTTTAGGGAAATGAAATATGCGGAAGCAAATTTAGATAATTTACGCCCGCTTTTATATATGTTTTAGTGTTCTTAGTTATGTTTGAACTTGTATTCAGGTTTGCTTTTTTAAACCCCCTGTATGATAAATTGGACTGGGTGGTGTTGAAGTAGATGATGAAAGTGTGCTCTTTGGTTGGATTTATGCATCAAA
>CM060311.1:3978691-3988691 GCA_030674185.1 Monoplex corrugatus | reverse complement strand
TTGAAATTGTCCAGCTCTCCCTCACTCTACCCCACCAGACTTTCCATCTGCTGTTCCTCTACCGTCCACCACCCAGCCCAAAGAACCAGCTTAAAAACCATGTGTTTGTAGAAGAGTTTCCAGACCTCCTTGCCTACTGTAACACCTTGAAAGGCTGTTTCATCATTGCAGGAGACTTTAATTTTCATTATAATGAACCTAACCAGACCCACACTGCTAAACTGATAAGCTCTTTGAACTCCTTTGGCTTGACCCAATCTATCGACACTCCAACCCACGAAAAAGGCAACATCCTCGATTGGGTTGTTCATAGAACTGACCAGTCCTTCATCAAATCCATTGAAATTGATTATACTCTTCCTTCGGATCATGTCTGTATCCTCGGCCAACTTTCAATGACCAAGCCTCCACCCCAAACTACCTATGTCATGGTCAGAAAACTAGTTGATATCAACACCGTCGTCTTCAACGAAGATCTCCTGGCGGCTCTTCAGTCCTGTCCTCCAGCCTCTGCTGACGACCTCAATCGGACTATTAGTGATCTGCTGGACATGCACGCCCCCGCCACCAGACGTAGGGTATCCCAGAGACCACCATCGCCCTGGTTTTCTGCCGTTGGCCCTGATCTTCTTAAGGCCAAGCGTGAACGCCGTCGTGCTGAGAGACGGTGGCTGAAGAACAGCATTACTATCAATAAACAGATTTTTCAGGCTGCCAACAAAACTGTCAATGCTATAGTTGACTCTGCTAAGTCTGCCTTTTACAATGCGAAAATTATTGCATGCTCTACATCAAAACAGCTATATTCCGTTACTAATACCCTCCTTGGCAAATCAGATAAATCTCCTCTCCCATCATGCTTTCCCCCTGCCCGTCTAGCACAACATTTTTCAGATTTTTTCATTGATAAAATTAGGTCCATCCGTTCCAGTCTTGACTCCCAGCCCATCTCTCAACCTCCCATTCCCGACCCTCTGTTTCAAGGCACACCACTTATTTCTTTTCAGCCTGCTTCTGAAACTACTATCCGCAATGTAATCCGCCATTCTGACATCAAGACCTGTGAGCTTGATCCTCTTCCAGCATCTATCTTAACACACTGCCTAGATACTTTGCTCCCTCACTTCACAACTGTCATCAACAATTCCCTGTCATCTGGTATCTTTCCCACTTCCTTCAAATCTGCCCTGGTCAGACCTCTTTTAAAGAAACCTAGTCTTGACCCCAATAACCTCAAAAACTATCGACCTGTTTCCAACCTACCTTTCTTATCCAAAGTCCTTGAAAAAATTGTTCTCGCACAGATCTCTGATCATATCACCGCCAACAACCTCTCTTACCCTTATCAGTCGGCTTATCGCACTGGACACAGCCCTGAAACTGCTCTTGTAAAAATTGCAAATGATATTCTGACTGCTCTTGATCAAAATCAAATCTCTCTTCTATCTCTCCTTGATCTCTCGGCTGCATTCGACACCATCGACCATTCTATCATGCTCACACGTCTCCATAAAGTGTTCGGTATCTCTGACATCGCTCTGTCTTGGTTCCAGTCCTACTCTCCAATCGCACTCAAACAGTCTCTGTCTGTTGTTCATCCTCTGCACCCGCTACCCTCCAGTTTGGTGTGCCCCAAGGCTCTGTTTTAGGTCCCATCCTATTTGTGCTGTACACACAACCCCTCTCTGAAATTATGCGACTTCACTCTATGTCCCATCATAGCTTTTCTGATGACAACCAACTCTATACTTCTGGTTCCCTCCCACAACTGCCCTCTATAATCAGACAAACCCAAGGCTGCATTTCTGATGTTCACTCCTGGATGACTGTAAACAAACTTCAACTCAACCCCATTAAAACTGAACTTAGCCTTATCTCTCCCACCACATTGGCTAAGTGTTCTTCCCTTCCTCTGTCTGTCTCTCTGCTTGGATCTGACATTCCACTATCTTCCACTGTCCGCAATCTTGGAGTCACTCTTGATAACACCCTATCCTTTGAAAAACACGTCCAGAATGTTTGCAGATTATGCTATCTTGAGATACGCAGAATTTCTTCTATTCGCAATATCCTCTCTGTCGAAGCCACCAAAACTCTCCTCTGTGCCTTTGTTCTCTCTCGTCTCGACTACTGCAACTCCCTCCTCTCGGGCTGTCCTTTTTCTCTCATTCAAAAGCTTCAAAAAGTTCAAAACAATGCTGCTAGGCTCATCTTCAGAAAATCTCGTTCCTCTCATGTCACTCCTCTTCTCAAATCTCTTCACTGGTTACCTGTTGAAAAGAGAATTCGCTACAAGATTGCTTTGTTATGTTTTAAGTCTCTCAACGGTCTTGCACCCCCTTACATCTCTGACCTCCTCCATCTGTACACCCCCTCTCGTCAACTTCGTTCCTCGGCTGATACTCGTACCTTCCGCATACCATCCTGTCGCACTAAAACCTATGGTCAACGCTCCTTTTCCTATCAGGCCCCTGTAATCTGGAATCAGCTCCCTGTCTCTGTTCGCCACTCTGCAACTCTCACTTCTTTCAAGTCCTCTCTGAAAACCCATCTCTTCCAGTCCCTCTCATGATACTTATAAAGACTCTACCACCTAACTTCCCCAAATCCCCCCTTGTTGTCTTTTGAGCCTTGAATGTCGGCTGGTGTGTGTGTGCGTGTGTGTGTGTGTGTGTGTGTGTGTGTGTGTGTGTGCGTGTGTGTGTGTTTGGTTGTGTTTGCGTGATACCTGTAAGCGCTTAGGGCTCTTGTTTTCATCAGATTAGGCGCTATATAAATGCTCTTTATTATTATTATTATAAGTTTTCTCTATTTGTCTGCTTTATGACCGAAAAAGGGTATACAACCAATAAACGGTCTATTGTGTCATCAGACAGATGAATTTTAACACACACACACACACACACACACACACACACACACACACACACACACACACACACACACACACACACACACACATCTTTGCAGAGAAAGTAACAAACACTGCAAAGAAAGACAATTAATCAAAATCTGCATAGTTATTATTATTGTTTGACACGAATATGCACCATTCCTTGCGATTTCACACTACAACACCTGAAACCCCCCTAATGTATCAGTAAATAAATAAACAAACCAAAACAAATTTAAAAAAAAATTAAAGTTAAGAAAATAAAAAGTGGCAAAAGAATCTAAGGGAAATAATTGCCCCAAGTTCTATGACCCAAGCGTAGCCCTTGGATGTGCGATTGCTCCCCTTTGACGCCATGCTTTCATAAACGTTTTATCCATGAAACTGTTATTTTTGTTTAAAAACCCAGCGGATTTATGAAGAGCCACATCAGGGCTATAACCAATTCAAAGCATACACAATACTTCAACAGAAGATAAAAAAAAAAGGAAAAGAAAATTAAGTACACATATCAATGCATTCGCGCACATCATCTAAGGATATGTCCCTGGCGTTAACCACTCCGGCAAATGAATCACACAAGGGATTTAAAACAACACCTGAATACAAATTGAAACATAACTAAGGACACGCAAGATATGTATACGAACGGGCCTAAATTACCTGAAAATTGTTTCCGCGTATCATATTTTCCTGCAGAAAAAAAAAAAGATAATGTACTTAATACATGTACTCAATTATCAATCCTAAATCCAAAACAAGTGCGACTTTTTATTATCCGTTGTTTGGTGTTTGTGGTCCGTTTGTGACCGTGCGTTCTCCCTTGACAAAGGCCGGTTGGCCGAAAATTTGCGCTTGTCTTGTCTTGTTTTGTTGAATACGCGCTATCAATCCTAAGAGAAGGTATGTAAGGCTTAAAAGAACACTTACAGGTGAACGGACCAGCAAGGCAGAAAATGACAGGAAAAAAATGACAGAAAGCTAACGAAGAAGAAAGAAACAAAGAGTGACAGAAAAGAGGAAATTTCTAGCACAGAATTTCCACAAGGTGAGGATACTATTTATACTGAAAAAGACCCCGGCATCCCCACGGGGGGAGTTCACAGCTCTTATCAAAACAGCGAGCCAGCTTGCGTAAATATAATACTTTCAGGGATCACTTCAAAGACATACTCCAAGAACATGATCATCAGTCGAATTCTGAAAATACAAAAATAAAAATAAATAAATACATAAAAATAAAAACAGAAAAAGAAAACAAAAAATCTCAGGACAAAAAGAAATACAAGGATTACAACAATTGTGGTGGTAATAGACTACAAGTTTTTCTTTCAAGAAAGCAGAATGA
This sequence comes from Monoplex corrugatus, assembly GCA_030674185.1. Classification (NCBI taxonomy): domain Eukaryota; kingdom Metazoa; phylum Mollusca; class Gastropoda; order Littorinimorpha; family Ranellidae; genus Monoplex; species Monoplex corrugatus. The sequence goes on along the minus strand of CM060311.1, from coordinate 3,984,450 downwards.
ATTCAAACCAATCTGCTTAATGATTTGTGCTTAAACCAGTAAATTCTGTTGATTTGTACCCTCTGAGGTGTATTCGTAGTAATGGCAATCTTGACAGTTGGAAGTGTGTGTGTGTGTGTGTGGGTGGGGGGGGGGGGTCTTTCTTCTGATTTTTTAAACTTGCGTATCATAGAAAAACGCAGATCATCACAACGTTGTTACGCTAAACAGAAACATCCAAAAATCTTCATTCTACGAGTATACGTACAATTAAATTGTTATTGTTATTGTTGTTGTTATTGTAATCGTTATTGTTACTGTTGTTGTTATTGTTATTGTTATTGTTATTGTAATTGTTATTGTTATTGTTATTGTTATTGTTACTGTTGTTTAAAGCCCAGCTGACTGGGGCTATGAACGCTTCAAAACATACAAAACTTCAACAGGAAAAAAAAAAAGAAAAGAAAATTAAGTACACATATCAGTGCATTCGTGCACATAATGTGAGGACATGCCCCCGGCGTTGACCACTCCGTCCAATTTATCACACAGGGGATTTAAAAAAAAACACACCTGAATACAAATCTAAGCATGCATAAGGACACCAGAATATATATATAAAAAAAAAACAGACCTAGATACCTAAAATTGCTTCCTATATCTCACTTCCCTAGAGCCACAAATGCACATAACACATGTACCCAGTTACCAATCCTAAGAGAAAGTACGTAAGACTTTATAGAACACATACAGGTGAATGGACCAGCAAGGCAGTAAATGATAGGAAGAAATGTCAGAAAACAAAAGAGAAAGGAAGAAACAAAGAGAGTGACAGAAAAGAGGAAATTTCCAACACAGAATTTCCAGAAAGTGGGGATACTATTTATACAGAAAGAGCAGCCTCCACCGCCACGCCCCCCCCCCCCCGCCATCTCCACGGGGGAGTTTACAGCTCTTATCAAAAGAGGAAGCCAGCTGGTATACATATTATACTTTTAGGGATCACTTCACAAACATAGTCCAGGAACATTATTATATGTCATCAATCGGTCCATACCAAAGAAATAAGAGGGAAGCTGCGAGAATTTGTATGATATTAATCAAAGAACATAACTCTTGAGAGTCACGTAGGAATTATCTCCCATTTTGTAGAACTTTTCAAAATTACCACATAGCTAGCATAGAAGCAGATACAAAGCACAAAAACCAAAAGGCTCAGAACACTCCTTTCGAATTAAAAAAAACACACACACCACACACACACACACACACACACACACAACAAAACAAACACAACAACACACACACATAAAAAATAAATAAATAAAAAAAAATTGACGGCCAAAAATACAAAGATTAAAACAATTCTGATGGTCATAGACGACAGTTTGTTTTTCTCTCAACAAAGCGAATAAATTCAAACCGGTATATTTAATGATTTGTACTTAAACCAGTAAGTCTGTAAGTGTGTGCCTTCTCGGATGTAGCGGAATAAATTAAACCAGCATATTTAATGATTTGTACTTAAACCAGTAAGTCTGTTAGTGTGTGCCCTCTGGGATGCTTCGCAGTGATCATAATCTTGACAGTTAGGAAGTGTGGGAGGTAGGGGGGGGGGGTTTTCTTGTGTTTTTTTAAACTTGCGCATCAGAAAAATCCAGAGCCATCACAACATTTTTACCTTTAACAGAAACATCAAAAATCTTCATTCTACAAATATATGTACAGCTAAATAAACAACTGATAGTGGTTGTATTGTGTACCACCATTTTAGAAAAAAAAAAACAGCAAGGGGGAAAAACAGCTACCTCCTCCGACACACAAGATGGTCAAGACATTATATAATGCCTTTTTATAACAAAATTTCAAAAATCGCTGTTGTACATCTCAAGGTCACTGTGACCATGAAAAATCATAAGATAGAATAAAACTTGACGCGAAACGAGGACAAATGGTAGAGCAGTGAAATAGAATATTGTTTTCAGAAGTTCCTCAAAATGTGCTGATTTTAAGCATTTTGTTGGTCTGTATGACCTTGATTTTTACATCGTGTGCTTCTAACTTATGCATTTGCGACTTCTTCAACAGTCTACCAATTTGTGTAAACATCCATTCAGAAACAGATGAGAAAATCTTGCTTACACAGTGTGGTAACAAACAGACAAACAGACAAACAGACGGGCAGCAGGCAGCAGACAGGACAGAGCAGGCAGGCAAGGCAAGGCAGGCAGGCAGGCAGGCAGGCAGGCAGGCAGGCAGGCAGGGCAACAGGCAGGCAAGGCAGGCAAGGCAGGCAGGCAGCAGGCAGCAGGCAGGCAGGCAGCAGGCAGACAGACAACGGCAGGCAGCAGGCAGGCAGACAAGGCAGGCAGGCAGCAGGCAGGCAGCAGGTAGCAGGCGGCAGGCAGGCAGACAACAGGCAGGCAGGCAGGCAGGCAGGCAGGCAGGCAGACAGGCAGGCAGGCAGGCAACAGGCAGGAGGCAAGCAGGCAGGCAGGCTGGAGGCTGGCAGGCAAACAAACGACAGGCAGGCAGGCAGGCAGGCAGAGCAGCACAGCAGGCAGGCAGGCAGGCAGGCAGGCAGGCAGGCAGACAGCAGCAGGCAGGCAGGCAGGCAGGCAGGCAGACAGGCAGGCAGGCAGGCATACACACACCTCTCAGATCGATATGAAAAAGTGCTAAAGTGTGTTCATTGCACATCCGACATGAACAAACTGTTAGCAGAACATCTGTCAAAAATCTTCTTTAATTGGCAATAACAGCTGTGATGCAGTATGACTATGGTTTCTCCAACGTCAACAGTGCAAAATCAAACGTGAAAAACATATCTATAGTACAGGTAAAACTGACTATGATCCCCCGTTAATCTGAATAAAGCAAAATCATCAGTGAGAAAACATCATATTTATGGGAAAAGTTAAAAACTACGATGGCCTCCGCAACGTGAAGAAAGCAAAATCGTCTGTCAAAAATATCATATCTATGGAGAAGATAAAAATCATTATCGTCTCTCTAACGTAAACAATGTGAAATCACCAATCCAACAAAACTTAAAGCAAAGCTGAAAATCAGCTTTCTGCCGATCACTCTGACGAAGTACGGGAGTGCTAGCATATCTGTCAAAACCTTTTCACTATACTATACTATGCCTGGGATCACACTGATCTAACATTAACCAAGTACACGCATGACACAATTCAATAGTTCTGTTGGTTCATGAAACCAGTGAATGTATTTTAAAAAAAGTCTAGTGACATTCAGATCAAAAGTGTCTGGATAGGTCACTTACGACCTTCGAAATATGACATCTGTTGATATGATTGCTTCAGTCCAGTCACTGTGATACCAACGTTGAAGCGTTCCTTATGAACACTGAGTACTTTGTACAAGTAATCATTCCAATTGTTCCAACAATAGCAGGCTTGCCGTACAGCACCTTCAATACGTGTCAGTCACTTGATGCTAGGGGACTCCAACTCCAGCTGAGAGTCTGGTCAAGGCACCAGAAGTATTGTGAGGCTTCTAGAATATCAATCTGTGAACACTAGATGGAGATACGACCTAGATGGATTTGACAAAAACTAGAATATGAATCGGTGAAAACTAGATGGATAGACGACCTAGATGGATTTGACAAAAACTAGAATATGAATCGGTGAAAACTAGATGGATAGACGACCTAGATGGATTTGACAAAAACTAGAATATGAATCGGTGAAAACTAGATGGATAGACGACCTAGATGGATTTGACAAAAACTAGAATATGAATCGGTGAAAACTAGATGGATAGACGACCTAGATGGATTTGACAAGAACTGGAGAGGAAAAGCGCTGGAACGAAGTGAATGGAAACAACTGGGAAGGCCTACGTCCAACAACGGACTTTCGGTGGCTGAATATGACTCTGCCAAAATCGTCATCCAAACTGTATCATTTCAAACTCCCAGCACAACATCTTTTGCATCATCCACTCCTCACTGGATGCTGGTATGTAGTCATGGTGACAAAAACGTCTGGGAATGTTATCTACAACAACTTCCCGACTGTCGTGCAACTTTGACATAACAAAACTAAACATGCCAAACTTTTGCCCACTGGCCTTGTCAAGCGAAAACAAGATGACAATGAAGAAATACACAACAATTAGCAGGAATAAACAACAACAACAACAGCAGCAACAACAGCAACAACAACAACAGCAACAGCAAACACAAAAACAACAGAAGCAGCAACAAGAAAAACAACAACAAAAGAAGAAGAAGAAGAACAACAACAGCAACAACAATATACATCTTCCCTAACATGGCGTTAAGGAAATTTGCGCCAGTCCTAGTTTGTCACAAGAAGTATGCGTCCTGTTCCAATGTTTGTGTATTTCTGGTACACATTTGCTTGAAGGCTAGCAGTCACTTTGATTTACATGTCCTCCAACCGTAAAATTACCAACAAAACAGCAGAACAAGACTTCCCCAAAATATCAAGAGCAGACGGACTCATCAACCGTATCTTTGAACACCCTCACGAGTAGATTGCCAGCACATCAGCAAGAATGAACTGCCAGCACCACATCTTTCAAAGCCACCACGATCAAACTGCACAAAGATAGAACAGCATCTTACGAAACTTTCCTGATACATCTGGCAAACCTTTCAGGAACAGAATTCCAAATACAACAGCTCCCAAAATATTCACGAAATAGCATGATTCGAAAATGTCCGGGAAATGGGTGCCAATACAGTAACACCTTACGAAGTCACAACGAACATGCTGTTGACCATCCTTCCAAAAAAATCTTCTTTTAACTGGTCAAACGATCGTTGATGCTGCAATCATCTGAAGGTCGCCACGACACGAACGGACAGCTGATCAACATATGACATCCAGGATCTCGTACTTAAATGGTCTCAACTGTCTCCAAGTTAGTCATCCCCTCTTCACAGCCTGTTGATGATGACGGTGGACGTTCCTGACTCACTGGTGCTCTGACCATTCTCGCCGTTTCCAACATTCCTGGTTTTTGTGACACTTCCAGACCTCGTCACGTTTCCGGCACCTCTGACACTTCCCCTGACATTCCCCACTCTCAATTCCCTGGCCGCGGAGGCAGCAGAAACAGAAGAAGAAGAAGAAGTAGGAGCAATGGCAGAAACAGAAGAAGCAGCAGAAACAGAAGCAGCAGCAGCAGCAGTAGCAGAAGCAGTGGCAAAAGCAGCGGCACGCTCCACAGTGATGACGCTACAGTTGTCATCGGAGGTGAGGTTGGACCCCCCGTGACCGCTGTCCAGGGAGATGTTGGGCAGCCACACTGTCTTACGGGTGACCGGCGACCCGTCCTCCGAGCTGAGCGAGTGGCGGCTGGTGCTGCTGAAGTTGTCGTATCCGCGGAAGGCACGCACTGACATGGTGTTGGAGAGCAGGAAGTCCCATACGCTGTTCTGCGTCTTGCCTGCCACTCGGATTTGGCGTTTTCTGTGGTATAATAGAGGGTATGGGTAAATACGCTAGCAAGGTAATGATTGAATTCTTTCTGTCTCTGTCTCTGTCTCTGTCTCTGTCTCTGTCTGTCTGTCTGTCTGTCTGTCTGTCTGTCTGTCTGTCTGTCTATTTGTCTGTCTGTCTCTGTCGCTGTCTCAGTCTGTGTCTGTCTCTCTGTCAGTCTCTCTGTCTGTCTGTCTGTCTCTCCGTCTCTTTCTCTGTCTGTGTCTCTCTCCCCTCGCTTTTTCTGTGTATCTCTCTCTCTCTGTCTCTCTCTCTCACTCTCTCCCTCTTCTCTCCCTT
>CM060311.1:3963691-3971191 GCA_030674185.1 Monoplex corrugatus | reverse complement strand
GCACAACAGTGTATGTAAAACTAATCAGTCGCCGTGGTGTAGTGGTTAGCCCAACGAATACTGACTAGAAGGTTGTGGGTTCGAATCCCCGCCAGTCCCTTCGAAAATCATCGTGTATTTTTTTTTGGGCTCCAAACAGCTCTCACCCACTCTAAATCATTTGTCGTAGTGGTTCCTACAGGAAAAAAAACCGACAATGATTGCTCCAAAACGTCTCTTCTACTTTTTTTTTTTCGAAACAGGATTAACTGACATGTGACATTTTAGTTGGCCAGTAAATCCTACAATTTTTGACCAAGAGTTTTCTTTTACATATAATTAGGGAGGGTCTGTTATGGTTTTTATAATAATACCAATGTTATCATCATCATCAAGTGCCCTGCCGCATGGCGTTGGCGATTATGGCTCTCCATATGTATCTATCTCTTGTTGCCGCAAGCACATCTTCCATCCTCTCTGTCCTCAGCCACTCTACAAGTCTGTCCAATATTTTTTCCCTGGGTCTACCTGGGGTTCTCTTTCCCTTCAGCTTTCCTGTTGTGACCAAGTGCTCTAATTCCCCATAAAATAGCCTATACATGTTGCTTGTCTTTTCCAAATCTACCTAATGAATGAGCTTCTTGTGGTATCAATGTGATATCAATGAAAAAAATCACTTATATCCTTCCTTTCTTTTTAAGGAAGTTTAACATTTTTTTTTTGGGGTGGGGGGCGTCTCATTTTCTACGCCACTTGAATGGCCACAGAAGCCGCATAGATTTTTTTTTACAATGTGATGATGATGATAACGATAAAGATGACAATCACGATGCTATGGCATTCTATCTAGGACCAGATTGGGCTGTGCACTCTATGCTTACTAGCATAACATATCCTGGCGTCAACCAGGCCCGAGAGATACAGACGCCTGCGGTGTTGGTCAGAAGATTTGAGCAAAACGCTCAGTAACGCTAGAACTAAATAGTAAAACGATGGAATTCATGGTAATCAGCAAAAAAAAAAAAAGAAAAGAACTCCCCTTATGTAAGATGAGAGCAAATGGCACAACATTGAGACAAGCTATAGTTTAAATCTCTGGGAACAGTCATCTCACCAGACGTTCAATGACACATCCGTGAAGTGGATGAGATTCAATTTTTGTGTGGTCCCAGTCTTCCAATGAGCCTTCTCCTTCTCCTTCTAAATGTTCTTCTTGTTCTTTTTCTTTGAGAACTGATCTGTCGATGTGACAATGACTCAGGGTTTATGCTGTACACAGCGCACTTTAAAACCACAGCAACTTTCACTCAAATTGTATACACATTGTTCGTACTAAACGTAAACGTATGACAATATCGTTTATAGACATCATGGTTAGTACCTAAAGAAAACGAAATGACAAATGATATAGACATCTGGTTCAGTGATAAACGTAAAACGAAATGACAATGTATAAAAACATTGGTTATAAACGAAACGAAAACAATGATAGACTCAATTAAACATAAATAAAAGAGATAGAAAGACAGACAGATAGATAGATAGGTAGACAGATAGATAGGTAGGTAGATAGGTAGGTAGGTAGGTAGAATAGATAGATAATAGGAATAGATAGAAGACAGATAGATAGATAGATAGATAGATAGATAGATGGACACAGAGATACATACATACATACATACATACATACATACATACATACATACATACATACTACATATACATACAAAACATAATAAATAAATAAACAAATGATAGATAGATAAATAGATAAATAAATAGAGAATAGATAGATAAAAGAGCAGGTAGATAATACATAATTGATAAATGAATACATAAATAAAGATAGATGTGTGTATGTGTGTGTGTATTACAGAAAACCCAGATACACATATAGATAGATAGACAGAACAGAAGACAGACAGATAGATAGATAGATAGATAGATAGGTAGATAGATAGATAGATAGATAAGATAGAATAGATAGATAGATAGATAGAAAGATAGATAGATAGATAATGAATAATAAATAGATTTATGAAATAAACAAATAAATAAATAAATAAAAAAGAAAACCACAGCACAATCGACTTTTCTGAGTTAGGTAGGCTCCCCATATCATAAACATGTTACTGTTCACACACATGCCCACACCATATCGAGGACCAATTACAAAAACCACAGCTCACTTCTTCCCAATCCAAAACAAGTGTGACTGCCCACGTTCAAGAAAACAGGACCCAGAAAAACACGAAAAAAGATAAAGAACGCGTATTTCATACAACAATACAAGACCGAGCAGAAGGAAGTTTCAGTCTTTTTCTCCTGATTTTTGTATCTAGTGTTTGTTTGTTTGTGATCTTACGCTTGACAAAGGCCAGTTGGCCGAAAATTTGCGCCTGTCTTGTCTTGTTGTATTAAATACGCGTTCTTATTCTTCTTTAGTGTTTTTTTTCCCTAGTTCTCCTTAATTCAAACGAGAAGAAAGCAGAAACACATGACAGAGCGAGAACACATATTCAACTGATGAAACAAGACACGCTCAAATCTTCGGCCACATGGTCCTTGTCAAGCGTACACACACACGCACACGCACAACAACACACACACACACACACACACACACACAAAACACACACACTTACACACACACACACATACACACACACACACACACACACAAACACACACACACTTACACACTTACACACACACACACACACACACACACACACACACGCACACACACACACACACGCACACTTACACACACACACACACACACACACATACACACACACACACACACACACACACACACACACACACACACACACACACACACACACACACACACAAAAGCAAAGAAATAAACCCACCAGAAATCGAAATTTCAGACAAAAACAACACATCAGACAAGTCCCCTAACAGACGTGTTTCTTTACGTTTCCTGGACAAGACACAGTTCAGTCCTTTAACTCCAGCACCCTATCCACTACTAGCAAAACTTTAACCCTTTGACTTCTTGCAGGAAGCTGGTGGATAGGGTGAAGGAGTCCAAGGGTTAAGTGTTTGCTTTGCTGTCATGGTTGACAAAGCACGATGCAGGAAGCTGGTGGATAGGGTGAGGGAATCAAAGGGTTGTTGTTGTTTTTGTTTAATAATAATAATAATTACAATATTTATATAGCGCAAAATCTTGATAAATTCAAATCTAAGCGCTGAAACAGACACACACGCACGCACGCACACACACGCACGCATGCACACACACACACACACACACACACACACAACACTACACACACACACACACACGCACACGGCTATAAATGGGGAGAAAGAATAAAAGCAATGGAAAATTATAGAGAGCATATTGTTTGTTTGTTTGTTTGTTTTTTGCAGTTGATGGATAGGATGCAGGAGTCTAAGGGTTAATCAATCATCCATTCTATACATCTGTGGTATAAAGAAAAAGAAAGAAAAGAAAAGACTATCAAATAATGGCATGTACTTAGTTCGGTCTCTGTCTTCATACAATTGTTAAAACAAAGGCCAAGTGTATACATAGCAAGCTTTTTGAGACTGGTGTTCTGTTCGTGTTGCGATGACGGTGATCTTCCTTTTTTGAAGGTAAGATACACACCATACACATGTCATTTACATGTAACTAAGATCATTCCAGTGGTAGGCTGATAAAATACCACTATAAAACATAGACCAGGTAAAACATAGTCTAGGTAGGGCCTCAGGACCTGGCCACCTCATGGGTTTATGTGCAGGCTTAAGGCTTGTGCCATGATCACGATACACATGGCACCTGTGACGTTAGTGCGTATGGAATTCGTTCCGAACGCGGAGACGTCATCTTGAGAAACAGAAAGGGAAACCAAAGTGAGAGTGAGACGGATAAAAGTGTACACGCAGTACAAGGACAACGACAGTAAGAGTGGACGTCAGCCTTTCATGTGGTTACGTTCCAAGGGACACAACTGGACATTGAATTTTAGCAACAAAAACAAAGTTCAGTTTGCTGTCCAGCGGACATGTTAGAAAGCATAAGCCAGAACCAGAAAAAAACACGAAAAAAGAATAAGAACCCATATTTAATACAACAAAACAAGACAGGCGCAAAATGTTGGCCAACTGGTCTTTTTCGTGTTTTTGTTTTTCGTTTTTCTTCTGGTTCCTCTTTGCTTGAACGCGGGCAGTCACACTTGTTTTGGATTAAGCATAAGCGAGTTCTGTTTTTATTTGCTGAAATCTAATATCCAGTTGTGTCGAACACCAAGAAAACAAAAGTGCTACATATCAAGAGCAAAGACACTCAAATTAATCATGACAACTTTAATTAACAAAGTTCCTTTTAGAAAAAGTTAAGGACTTCAAATATCTTGGTTCTGTAAAAACTGATGACGGAACCCGCTCCAAAGACATCAAAATAAGAACTGGAATGGCAGAGAAAGAAAAAAAAGGCCCAACTCAACAACATCTGGAAAGACAGAGGCATACCAAATGGTCTGAAACTTAGACTTCTAAAATGTTTGATCTGGCCAGTCATGATTTATGGCTGCGAAGCCTGGACTGTCAGAAAAACTGATTGCAGAAGAAATGAGGCAGCAGAGATATGGTTTTATCGAAGACTAGTACGTGTCAAATGGACAGCTATAAGAACTAATGAAAGTGTCCTGGAGAGAACTAGATACCACCAGAAAACTACTAGCAGACTTTAACAAGAGAAGACTAAAATACACTGACCATGTGTCACGCAGCAAGAACACGGACCTCATGGCAACCATCTTTCAAGGAAAAACAGTGGCAAAAAGGAAGAAAGGCAAACCTCCAGTCTCATACATCAAGAACACAACCAACATCAGTGGCCTAAATATTGAAGAAATTGTCCACAAAAGTCAAGACAGAGCGGCCTGGAAGGAGATGGAGGGGTCTAAGTGTGCAGGGGCCAACACCGAACCCGGTGACGCCAACAGGTGAGACTTATTCTTTCAAGGATTTTGTTTGTTTGTAAATCAGGTCACATATCATTGGCCAGATCGTTTCAGACAACAAAGCGCATTTTATTTGTATTTATCACACACACTTAACAAAAATCCGTATTCTGAACTATCAGTAATCAATTTGATAGGTCGTTTTTAAAAGTTTGAATTTGTAAATATTATAGATGTAAACTACAATACTGCAACTTCTTGTCTGATGAAAAGCGACTTCAAATTTGACAGATGGCTGTAATGTTACCTGTAATCGTGTCTTCCTGCAACAATTTCTTGCATGATTACGTCAAAATCTATCTTTTTGTTTTGTGTCGTATATTTCTTAAAGGAACGTAATTGGTCACAACAGGAAAGCTGAAGGGAAAGAGAGCACCAGGTAGACCCAGGAAGAAAATATTGGACGGACTTGCAGGGTGGCTGATGACAGAGAGGGTGGAAGATGTGCTTGCGGCAACAAGGAATAGATACATACGGAGGGCCATGGTCGCCAACGCCATGCGGCAGGGCACATGATGATGATGATGATAAACTGCCGTTTGTACTTGACATAAATAATTGCAGGCAATATCTTAGTGCATTACGAGTTTGGAATATTTTAGCCACCCCTTTTCTACGAAGAAAAGAGGAAAACAGAAGTAGACACGTCACAGGTTTATCAGGTTTTACAAAACCCACAGAGCAAGACACAGTATAGAAGAAGAAAGAGGTAAACAGAAGTAGACACGTCACAGGTTTATCAGGTTTTACAAAACCCACAGAACAAGACACAGTATAGAAGAAGAAAGAGGTAAACAGAAGTAGACACGTCACAGGTTTATCAGGTTTTACAAAACCCACAGAGCAAGACACAGTATAGAAGAAGAAAGAGGTAAACAGAAGTAGACACGTCACAGGTTTATCAGGTTTTACAAAACCCACAGAACAAGACACAGTATAGAAGAAGAAAGAGGTAAACAGAAGTAGACACGTCACAGGTTTATCAGGTTTTACAAAACCCACAGAGCAAGACACAGTATAGAAGAAGAAAGAGGTAAACAGAAGTAGACACGTCACAGGTTTATCAGGTTTTACAAAACCCACAGAACAAGACACAGTATAGAAGAAGAAAGAGGTAAACAGAAGTAGACACGTCACAGGTTTATCAGGTTTTACAAAACCCACAGAGCAAGACACAGTATAGAAGAAGAAAGAGGTAAACAGAAGTAGACACGTCACAGGTTTATCAGGTTTTACAAAACCCACAGAACAAGACACAGTATAGAAGAAGAAAGAGGTAAACAGAAGTAGACACGTCACAGGTTTATCAGGTTTTACAAAACCCACAGAGCAAGACACAGTATAGAAGAAGAAAGAGGTAAACAGAAGTAGACACGTCACAGGTTTATCAGGTTTTACAAAACCCACAGAGCAAGACACAGTATAGAAGAAGAAAGAGGTAAACAGAAGTAGACACGTCACAGGTTTATCAGGTTTTACAAAACCCACAGAACAAGACACAGTATAGAAGAAGAAAGAGGTAAACAGAAGTAGACACGTCACAGGTTTATCAGGTTTTACAAAACCCACAGAACAAGACACAGTATAGAAGAAGAAAGAGGTAAACAGAAGTAGACACGTCACAGGTTTATCAGGTTTTACAAAACCCACAGAGCAAGACACAGTATAGAAGAAGAAAGAGGTAAACAGAAGTAGACACGTCACAGGTTTATCAGGTTTTACAAAACCCACAGAGCAAGACACAGTATAGAAGAAGAAAGAGGTAAACAGAAGTAGACACGTCACAGGTTTATCAGGTTTTACAAAACCCACAGAACAAGACACAGTATAGAAGAAGAAAGAGGTAAACAGAAGTAGACACGTCACAGGTTTATCAGGTTTTACAAAACCCACAGAACAAGACACAGTATAGAAGAAGAAAGAGGTAAACAGAAGTAGACACGTCACAGGTTTATCAGGTTTTACAAAACCCACAGAACAAGACACAGTATAGAAGAAGAAAGAGGTAAACAGAAGTAGACACGTCACAGGTTTATCAGGTTTTACAAAACCGACAGAGCAAGACACAGTATAGAAGAAGAAAGAGGAAACAAGAAAAAGGAAGACGCCAGATAACAACACCCTACCGGTTTGACACTCGGCCATAACAGATAAAAGATCAGGGAACCATTGTTAGCGTCATTTTTGTTTAAAGCCCAGCCGACTGTGTAGAGCCATATCAGGGCTATAACCGTCCCAAAACATACAACACTTCAACAGGTATAAAAAAAAGAAAGAAAAGAAGTTAGTGCACATATCAATGCATTGGCGCACATAATCTAAAGACATGCCCCTGGCGTTGACCACTCCGTTCAATTTATCATTCAGGGCAGTTAAAAAAAACAAACCTGAATACAAACTGAAATATAACTAGGGACAAAACACACACACACACACACACACACACACACACACACACACACACACACACCACACACACACACACACACACACACACACACACACACACACACAC
>CM060311.1:3933691-3953691 GCA_030674185.1 Monoplex corrugatus | reverse complement strand
GAAGTTTGATGGAAATGTTCACCTATGTTAATGACGTTCGACAGAAAATGTTGCCAGTGACAAAAGTAATTGTGTATACCTGTGTTAGTGAAGTTTGACAGAAAACTTTGCCAGTGACAAAATTATTTGTGTGTACCTATGTTAGTGGAGTTTGACAGAAAATGTTGCCAGTGACAAAAGTAAGTGTGTGTACCTATGTTCGTGGAATTTGACGGAAAGTTTTGCCAGCGACAAAAGTAATTCTGTGTACCTATGTTAGTGGATTTGACGGCATTGTTTGCCAGGAACAAGTCCTCTGTAGTCGCGAACGGAAAATTTTGCCAGGGACAAACATAGTTCTGTGTATCTATGATAGTGGAGTCTGACGGAAAAATTTGCCATGGACAAAAAGTAATTCTATGTACCTATGTTAGTGGAGTTTGACGGAAAATTTCGCCAGGGACAAAAGTAATTATGTATACCTATGTTAGTGGAGTTTGACGGAAAAAATTGCCGGGGACAAAATAATTATGTTAGTGGAGTTTGACGGAAAAAATTGCCGGGGACAAAAGTAATTATGTTAGTGGAATTTGACGGAAAAAAATTGCCAGGGACAACTCTTTTGTTGCCCAGGATCTATAACGTGTTCTAATGCGTGATACACCAGGGATCTTGGCTGATCGTGTTATCGGAAACAGCAGCGTGTAGATCACCACCTGAGATCTGCTGGGAAAGAGGGGGGGGGGGGATGGAGGAGAGGAAAACGTGAATATGATCCTTGATTCAAACTGAGGTGTCTGTGACTGTACACAGGTGACCTGAACACAAAGCTCCAGCAACAAGAACAGTGTGGGGAGAGATGGACAGCAGCAGGTTGTCAGAGAAGAAGCCTTCCCCTCAAGCAAGCGTTTCGGCCCTTCACTCTTTAATCCTTACACTCCTGAGCCAAAGGGTTAAGTTCTGTGCTTTGTTACCAGGGTTGACAAGGCGGGATGCTTGTGGACAGGGTGCGGGAGTCAAACTCTCAGCGGGCTGGGCTGTATCCAGGTCATGACTCCTGGATGACCTTCTGCTGTCGCCATTTTTTTTTCGTTCACTTCGATTCTGACCGGAGCATCCAACTCCTTGTGACGGGAGTCGTAACCACTTAGCTGCCGGACACCTTTTGTACACTGGGAAAATTTAAGCGTTTCAAAGTTCACCTTTGTTCCTCTTTGACCGCATCAAGCAGCTTGAGGAAATCCGGCTCCCAAGCCAAAGCTCTCACGGATGCGTCATTGAGGGTGTTGCTTAAATCTTCTGACCAGCACCGCAGGTGTCTGTATCTCTCAGGCCTGGTTGATGCCAGGATATATTATGATAGTAAGCTTAGAGTACAGCCCTGTCACGCAGTCTCAATCCTAGATGGAACTCCATAGCATCATGATTATCATCATCATTATCATGGCATTGTAAAAAACTGTGCCAGCTTCTGTAGCCATTCAGGTGACGGCGTAGAAAATGGGGGAAAAGAACATGAACACAAAGCTAACCTCCCTGAGTGTGATGATCCTAAAAAAACAACTTTTCTGATCTCCCTGGTCAAGATATATGCAGATGTGTTAGTATCTGAATCACTCTGCGTGAGTATACACATGCAGAACATTGAACACGCACGTTAATGATCCTATAAGTCCAGACAGAAAATAACGACCAGTCATTTACTTTCTTGCATTAGTATAAAGCGATACATTCCGATACTTTCTACTCACACAATTTCCGACATATTTGAATCATCATTATTGACATACGAATTTTTCGTTAGCCTATCTAAAAGTCCAATAGTTCAATATTTATAATTCGTTCATCTTCCTGTTCATAGTTACAGTTAGCTAGTTTGTTGTAATATTTGTTGTAGTATGCTACTTCATTTGTTATGTTTATGCTTCCCTCCGACATTTGCATTGTCCTTGCTTCTTACTTGTTTTTCACATGGTTTTAGCCCGAATATGTTTTTGATGCTCAAGTGGGCTAAAAGTAATATGAATTTAAACTTGAACTTCCTTTTTTTCTTTAAAAATTTTTTTTAAACCAAGATTGACTACACATAAACACCTGCATTTACCCTTCCTGTTTCTACTCCCCTTCCCAACATCGCTCCTTTTTTTTTTTTTTTTACATTTATTTATTTATTTATTTTGTATTATCTTTTATTTATCATTTATCATTATTATCATTGTTATCAATTATTATGTTTTATTTATTTAATCTTTTTTTTTGTTTTATTTGTCTAAAATCACTTAAGTGAATAGACATTAAACCAATGACCAACCAACCATCCTATAAGTCACATCAGTGTTTGTAAGCTTGTGGAAACAAAGATCTTCAGTATGCACAGCCATTGAAGAAGGAGGAGATGCAGACTGTGCACAAACATAACACCTGCACAGTGTGGGAGAAGAGTACAAAAAACGTATTACAAATCAACAACAACAGAGTGTTAATGATAAAAATAATTAATAATAATTACAGTATTTGTATAGCGCAAAATCTTGATAGAAATCAAATCTAAGCGCTGAACAGACACACACATACACACACACGCACACACACACACGCACGCGCACGCACACACACACACACACACACACAGCTATAAATGGGGAAAAATTATAGAGAACATATTATATACAAATATATATCACAATGTGATTCCACACCGAGCGGAGACAGGCTACAGAGGGGGTTGAGTGAGGTTAGGATTTTATGCAGGAGAGAAAAGGTGAGTTTTGAGAGCGGACTTGAAGGAGACAAAAATAGGTTGCTGACGGACTGAGAGAGGAAGTTTGTTCCAGGAGAGTGGACCAGAAACAGAGAAGGCTCGTGGACCATAGGTATTGAGCTTAGTGCTTAGTGTTATTGTTGTCTATAGCTCAGCCGACAGCACAGAGTGACATCATGGTTATAACCATCACAGATATACACCACACAGCATTGGAGAAAAAAAAGAGCACCTGAAAAAGAAAAGTAAGTACACATATCAATGTATTCTTGTATATAATCTAAGGATACGACCCTGGCGTTGACAATTCCGTCCAATTTATCACATAGGATTAAAAAAATCAAACCTGGATACAAAGATCACCATAGCTTACAACAACAACAACAACAACCACAACAACAGCAGCAGCAACAACAACAACAACAACAGCAGCAACAACAACAACAACAGCAACATCAACAACAGCAACAACAACAGCTACAGCAGCAACAACAACAACACAACAGCAGTGGCAACAACAACACCAACACAACAGCAATAACAACACAACAGCAACAACAACAACAACAGCAACAACAACAACAGCAACAACAACAGCAACAACAACAACAACAACAACAGCAACAACAACAACAACAACAACAACAACAACAAACAGCAACAACAACAGCAGCAACAACAACAACAACAACAACAACAGCAACAACAACAACAACAGCAACAACAACAACAACAACAACAACAACAGCAGCAACAATAACAACAGCAACAACAACAACAACAGCAACAACAACAACAACAACAGCAACAACAACAACAACAGCAGCAACAATAACAACAACACAACAACAACAACACAACAACAACAGCAACAACAACAACAACAACAACAACAACAACAACAACAGCAACAACAGCAACAACAACAGCAACAACAACAACAGCAACAGCGGCAACAACAACAACAACAAAAAGAACATTGCTATTAACGGAAAAACAACATCAATACGCTGGCAAATGGTGTGTTCTGTGGGCATTTCTGTTTTAAATGTTGTTTCGTTTAACTTGACGATTTTAGTTTCTTTCTTTTCCTCTGTAAAATCTAAAATCTTCCATTCAAAAATAAAAGGAGATTATTTCATTCAGAATTGTGTGTATGTGTTTGTGTGCGTATGCTCGCGTGTGCGTGTTTGTGTATATGTGTGTGCATGCTTGTGTGTGTGTGTATGTGTGTGTGTGTGTGTGCGTGTGCTTATATGTATGTGTGCATGTATGTATAAGAAATAAACAATATTAGTAATGTCACTATTATCAATGAAGTTGATGTTTAATTCTTTGATGAAAAATTTGTCTTTTGTTTATCACATAATATTTCATAATACATACAAACATGCACACGTGCGTTCGTACGTACATAACAACACACACATACACACACATAGAACACATACTCACATACACACCCATACACACAGAGCACCCCCACACAAACACACACACACACGCGCGCACGCACGCACACACACACACATACAAACACACACACACATACACACACACACACACGACACACATAGTGAAAAGACGTTAAATCAAAGAACGAACGAACACACGACACACACATAACGCACAGACGAACACAACACACACACACACACACACACACACACACAAACACAAAAACAGATACACAGAGGGAGAGAGAGAGGGAGAGACAGACAGACAGACAGACAGACAGACAGACAGAGACACAGAGAGAGAAACAGACAGAGAGAGACAGACAGACAGACAGAGAGACAGACAGAGACAGAGATAGAGACAGAGAGAGAGAGACAGAGATAGATAGAGAGACAGACAGGCAGAGACAGAGAGAAAGAGGAGAGAGAGAGGAGACAGATAGACAGAAAGAGAGACAGACATACAGACAGACAAAGAGTGAGACAGACAGACAGAGAGAGAAAGAGAGGAGAAAGAGAGAGAGAGAGAGAGAGAGAGAGAGAGAGAGAGAGAGAGAGAGAGAGAGAGAGAGAGAGAGACATTCAACATTTCAACCAAACGGTTGTAAGGAAGAGGCAAATAGACTGGTGAAGGTAAATGGGACTCAACAGCTACCAGACAAACATTGAAAAACGAAATAAGTGGAACTTAAACCGGTTATACACTTTTCCCTCCTTGTTTTCTTTTCTTTTCTCTTTTTTTTTTCTTTCTTTCTTTTTTTATTTTTAAACTCCAGTAGCGTACAGAGATCGAGTTTACTTCCAATGTTTTCCTTCTTTTTTTGTTTTGATCTATATTCTTTTTTCAAAGGAGATTGTTTCATATTGACCGGATGTGTGTGTGTGTGTGTGTGTGTGTGTGTGTGTGTGTGTGTGTGTGTTGTGTTGTGTTGTGTTGTGTTGTGTTGTGTTGTGTTGTGTTGTTGTGTGTGTGTGGTCTGGGTGTGTGTGTTGTGTGTGTGTTTTGTGTGTGTGTGTGTGCTTGAGTGTGTGTGTGTGTGTGTGTGTGTGTTGCATGCACATGCGTGCGCGTATCTGTGTATGTGTGTGTTCGTTCTTTGATTTAACGTCTTTTCACTATAAGTGATATTAAACAGTGTGTGTGTGTGTGTGTGTGTGTGTGTGTGTGTGTGTATGTGTGTGTGTGTGTGTGTGTGTGTGTGTGTGTGTGTGTGTGTGTGTGTGTGTGTTTGTGTCTGAGACAATAATTGTGTGTTAACACGACTTTCTCAGCTCTTCCTAGATAGATCTGTACCAACTTCGGGCCAAAGATGTGGATCTTTGAGGAATCATAAATACACAAATTTAGAAAATGGATCACCAAGGTCACGGGCACGCAGACTCAAACAGTGCCTAAAATCAACAGTTGGGAGGAAGATATGGGAACATTACTTTTTCATGAACTTCTGAAAATATTTCAAGTGTCATTTGACACGCAGAAAATCAGACGAACATAAGATCAAAGCGGCGGAGATGTGGTTCCACGGGTGGCTTCGTACAGTCAGATGGACTGACACAAGAACAGATGACAGTATTTTGAACGAACTGACCGTCTAATGTCATCTGCTGGAAGAACTCAACAAAAGTAAAATGAAATACATCGGCCATGCGACCAGCAACACCGACATAAACATAACGACAACAGTGTTGTTAGGAAAACTTTGGCCAAACGAAATATGGGCAGACCACCCACCTCCTGTGTGAACATTACCACCAAATAGTGGTGTGAATATCTACGAAGTAGCACACAAAAGTCAAGACTGGTAAATGGAGAAGAGTTATTGTGACGTCCGCTGCAGTGGAATCCGATGATGTTGACGTCTGACGGGTGATCTGTAAGAAAGAACGGTGCATCTGGCTTTTTGTTCTTTTTGAGATACACTGTTATGGCAGGTACTGTTATGGTACTGTTATGGCAGGTACTGTTATGGTACTGTTATGGTAGGTACTGTTATGGTACTGTTATGGTAGGTACTGTTATGGTACTGTTATGGCAGGTACTGTTATGACAGGTACTGTTATGGTACTGTTATGGCAGGTACTGTTATGGTACTGTTATGGCAGGTACTGTTATGGTACTGTTATGGTACTGTTATGGCAGGTACTGTTATGGTACTGTTATGGTAGGTACTGTTATGGTACTGTTATGGTAGGTACTGTTATGGTACTGTTATGGCAGGTACTGTTATGGTACTGTTATGGTACTGTTATGGCAGGTACTGTTATGGTACTGTTATGGCAGGTACTGTTATGGTACTGTTATGGCAGGTACTGTTATGGTAGGTACTGTTATGGTACTGTTATGGCAGGTACTGTTATGGTACTGTTATGGTAGGTACTGTTATGGTACTGTTATGGCAGGTACTGTTATGGTACTGTTATGGTAGGTACTGTTATGGTACTGTTATGGCAGGTACTGTTATGGTACTGTTATGGCAGGTACTGTTATGGTACTGTTATGGCAGGTACTGTTATGGTACTGTTATGGCAAGTACTGTTATGGTACTGTTATGGCAGGTACTGTTATGGTACTGTTATGGCAGGTACTGTTATGGTACTGTTATGGTAGGTACTGTTATGGTACTGTTATGGTACTGTTATGGCAGGTACTGTTATGGTAGGTACTGTTATGGTACTGTTATGGCAGGTACTGTTATGGCAGGTACTGTTATGGTACTGTTATGGTAGGTACTGTTATGGTACTGTTATGGCAGGTACTGTTATGGTACTGTTATGGCAAGTACTGTTATGGTACTGTTATGGCAGGTACTGTTATGGTAGGTACTGTTATGGTACTGTTATGGCAGGTACTGTTATGGTACTGTTATGGCAAGTACTGTTATGGTACTGTTATGGCAGGTACTGTTATGGCAGGTACTGTTATGGTAGGTACTGTTATGGTACTGTTATGGCAGGTACTGTTATGACAGGTACTGTTATGGCAGGTACTGTTATGGTAGGTACTGTTATGGCAGGTACTGTTATGGCAGGTACTGTTATGGCAGGTACTGTTATGGTAGGTACTGTTATGGTACTGTTATGGCAGGTACTGTTATGACAGGTACTGTTATGGCAGTTATGGCAGGTACTGTTATGGCAGGTACTGTTAAGGTACTGTTATGACTGTTATGGTAGGTACTGTTATGGTACTGTTATGACAGGTACTGTTATGACAGGTACTGTTATGGCAGTTATGGCAGGTACTGTTATGGCAGGTACTGTTAAGGTACTGTTATGACTGTTATGGTAGGTACTGTTATGGTACTGTTATGGCAGGTACTGTTATGGCAGGTACTGTTATGGTACTGTTATGGCAGGTACTGTTATGGCACTGTTATGGCACTGTTATGGCAGGTACTGTTATGGTACTGTTATGGCAGGCACTGTTATGGCACTGTTATGGCACTGTTATGGCAGGTACTGTTATGGTACTGTTATGGCAGGCACTGTTATGGCACTGTTATGGCACTGTTATGGCAGGTACTGTTATGGTACTGTTATGGCAGGTACTGTTATGGTACTGTTATGGCAGGTACTGTTATGGCACTGTTATGGCAGGTACTGTTATGGTACTGTTATGGCAGGTACTGTTATGGTACTGTTATGGCAGGTACTGTTATGGTACTGTTATGGCAGGTACTGTTATGGTACTGTTATGGCAGGTACTGTTATGGTACTGTTATGGCAGGTACTGTTATGGAAGGTACTGTTATGGCACTGTTATGGCAGGTACTGTTATGGAAGGTACTGTTATGGCACTGTTATGGCAGGTACTGTTATGGAAGGTACTGTTATGGCACTGTTATGGCAGGTACTGTTATGGCAGGTACTGTTATGGCAGGTACTGTTATGGCAGGTACTGTTATGGCACTGTTATGGCAGGTACTGTTATGGCAGGTACTGTTATGGCACTGTTATGGAAGGTACTGTTTATGGCACTGTTATGGCAGGTACTGTTATGGCAGGTACTGTTATGGCAGGTACTGTTATGGCACTGTTATGGAAGGTACTGTTATGGCACTGTTATGGCAGGTACTGTTATGGCAGGTACTGTTATGGCACTGTTATGGCAGGTACTGTTATGGCACTGTTATGGCAGGTACTGTTATGGCAGGTACTGTTATGGCAGGTACTGTTATGGCACTGTTATGGCAGGTACTGTTATGGTACTGTTATGGCAAGTACTGTTATGGTACTGTTATGGCAGGTACTGTTATGGCACTGTTATGACAGGTACTGTTATGGCAGGTACTGTTATGGCAGGCACTGTTATGGCAGGTACTGTTATGGTACTGGTATGGCAAGTACTGTTATGGTACTGTTATGGCAGGTACTGTTATGGCAGTACTGTTATGGCAGGTACTGTTATGGCACTGTTATGGCAGGTACTGTTATGGCAGGTACTGTTATGGCAGGTACTGTTATGGCACTGTTATGGCAGTACTGTTATGGCAGGTACTGTTATGGCACTGTTATGGCAGGTACTGTTATGGCAGTACTGTTTATGGCAGGTACTGTTATGGCACTGTTATGGCAGGTACTGTTATGGCAGGTACTGTTATGGCAGGTACTGTTATGGCACTGTTATGGCAGTACTGTTATGGCAGGTACTGTTATGGCACTGTTATGGCAGGTACTGTTATGGCAGGTACTGTTATGGCAGGTACTGTTATAGCAGGTACTGTTATGGCACTGTTATGGCAGGTACTGTTCTGGCACTGTTATGGCAGGTACTGTTATGGTATGTTATGGCAGGTACTGTTATGGTACTGTTATGGCAGGTGTTGTTATGGCAGGTACTGTTATGGCAGGTACTGTTATGGCAGGTACTGTTATGGCACTGTTATGGCAGGTAATGTTATGGTACTGTTATGGCAGGTACTGTTATGGCAGATACTGTTATGGCAGGTACTGTTATGGCAGGTACTGTTATGGCAGGTACTGTTATGGTACTGTTATGGCAGGTACTGTTATGGTACTGTTATGGCAGGTACTGTTATGGCACTGTTATGGCAGGTACTATTATGGCAGGTACTGTTATGACTGTTATGGCAGGTACTGTTATGGCAGGTACTCCTCCATTGATATTCAGGTTTTCACTGTGGTGGCAGTCTGCTGTTACCCTCGTTTCACGTCAAGTTATATTTCATTTGATGCTTTTTTTTTTTACAAGATCACAATAACATTAGAAAGCGTAAAATCTAGATTTTTTGCAATACTGTTCGAATAAAAAAGGGAGGCTATTAGAATTCTTGATCATCTTGTTTCTGTTATTTTCAATGTGTGTAAGTGTGTGTGTGTGTGTGCACATGAGCAGAACTGGGCAAGCTAAAACAGCATTGAAGAAAATGAAAAACGTTCTTACCAAAAATATCTATCAACTGACATCAAGGTGAGAGTTTATCAATGTTTTATAGAACCGGTACTGTTATAAGGACTCAAAATTTGGACAATCAACGAGCAAAGTCAGAACATGACTGACGCAGATGAAATGTAATTTGTAAGAAGACTGTTAAGATTTCCATGGGCAGCAAAGAAAACAAACGAGACAGTCTTGAAAGAAGCAAACACAAAATGTACAATAATGAAGAAGATAGGAAGAGAGAAGCAAGAGATATAGAACATTTTAAGAGGCAAGAGAAATTTGAGCACCTAGTCACAACAGGAAAGCTAGAGAGAAAAAAAGCATTAAGTAGACCGAGGGACAAAAGGGGCAGGAGATAGTGTTTGAAGATCCGTATGAAGGATCATGATCATCGACGTCATGCAGCAAGGCACGTGATGGTCATAATGATGATGACGATGATCTGTCTGTCTCTCTCTCTCTCCCTTCTGTGTCTCTCTGTCTCTGTCTGCCTCTGTCTTTCTCTCACTCTCTCTCTCCTGTGTCTCTGTGTCTCTCTCTTTCTTTCTATCTCTTTAGCCCACCCACTACCTTTTTGACCAGAGTTTTACTGGTCAAATTCGGAGGCAAACCTTTTGATATCAACATCATACAGGTGTATGCACCAACATCCGCAAGTACTCAGGAAGACATCGACAACTTCTACGAAGTTTTAGAGATGGCCAAGGTCCAATGTAAATCACAAGAAGTTACAGTCATAATGGGAGATTTTAATGCTAAAGTGGGACAGGATAGGGTGGAGGATATAGTTGGACCTCATGGCCTTGGTACACAAAATGAAAGAGGGGGGAGGCATGTAGAATGGGCACAGATGAATGAGTTCATAGTAGGAAACACCTGGTTTGAGCAACCTAATAGAAGAAAATGGACTTGGATGAGTCTAGGAGATAATACCAAAAATCAAATTGACTACATCCTGATCAACGAAAGATTTAGAAATTCTTTACTGTCAGCAAAAACACTACCAGGCGCAGACTGCAACAGTGACCACAATCCTGTAGTGGGAAGGTTTAGGCTGAAATTGAGGAAAAGGAAACAGACCAAAAGCAGCATCAAACTAAACCTTGGACTCTTAAAGTCAGATGAAATGATACGTCAAAAATTTAATGTACATGTTCAAAACAAATTCAGTGCTCTGGAAGACGTTGGTGACAGGAACAATGGACACAGTTGAGAAGTTCTATAAATGAAGCTTGTGAAGAAATCCCTAAGGCAAATAGAAAAGCAAAAAAGAGCTGGATGACTAATGAAATTTTGGGCCTGATGGAGGAAAGGAGGAAGGCAAAGAGAAACGAGGAGATATACAGGAAGATAAACAAAGAAATCAGGTATAGGTGCAATGAAGCTAAGGAAGCTTGGCTGAACACAAAATGCAAAGAGATAGAAGAACGACACAAAATTATCCTCAGGGTATGTACAGACGAATTGAAGAAATTGTCCGCAGGAAAAATACATGCACATCAACTGGTTGCTTAAAATCGACAGATGGCACGCTTATCATGGAAAAAGACAAAATATTAGACAGATGGGGAGAGTACATTAAAGACCTTTTTGAGGATGAAATAAACGAAGAGCACATAATAAAAAAGAACTTTGAAGGACCACCCATAATGAAAGATGAAGTTAGAGCAGCACTGAAAAAGATGAAACCAGGAAAAGCCCCAGGACCAGACAACATTACTACAGAGATGATTGAAGCCCTGGAGGAATTTGGCATAGAAAAAATAACAGTCCTCCTAATGAAATTTATGACACTGGAAAAATCCCCAAAGATATATCAAAAATCAATTTTCATTGCACTTCCAAAGAAGACAAGGGCTATAGAATGTGAACTCCATCGCACAATCAGTTTGATGAGTCATGTAACAAAAATCCTGTTAAGAATAATCATGATGAGGACAAGGAATAGAATCAAAAGAGAAATAGCAGAATAACAGTGTGGATTTGTGGAGGGGAAAGGAACTATTAATGCCATATACATCCTAAGAACTACCATAGAGAGGTCAATTGAGATGAATAAGGATTTGTATTTATGCTTTGTTGACTATACCAAGGCTTTCGATCGGGTACGACATGATGAATTGATCAACCAACGGGAGAGACTCAATGTCGATGGAAAAGATCTACGAATAATCAGGAATATGTACTGGGAACAAACAGCTGCAATGAGAATAGAAAACAATATAAGCTCTTTTCAAAACATCAAGAGAGGAGTCAGACAGGGTTGTGTTTTGTCACCAGATCTGTTTTCACTATATAGCGAAAACATCGTGAGAAACCTAGAAGAAGACCCTGGATTAAAGGTTGGAGGGAAAATGATAAAGAACATTCGGTACACAGATGACACCGTGCTAATTGCAGAAAATGAAAGGGACCTACAAAACCTTGTGAATATACTAGAAACAGAAAGCAAAGATAAGGGGTTGGAACTAAACAGCAGGAAGACTGAAGTCATGGTGATCAGTAAAAAACATGAAATCCCCTCCTGCAAAATAACAGCAAATGGCACAACCTTGACACAGGTTAATAAGTTCAAATACCTGGGAACGGTCATTTCATCAGACGGCACATGCACATCGGAAATAGCTGGCAGAATCGGCCAAGCCAAAACAGCATTCAAGAAGATGACAAGCATTCTTACCAACAAATGCCTATCAATTAACATCAGAAAGAGAGTCCTTGAATGTTATATAGAACCAATACTGTTGTACGGATGCGAGGCGTGGACTGTCAGCAAGCAAAGCCAGAGCAGGATCGAGGCAGCCGAGATGTGGTTTCTCAGAAGAATATTGAGAGTTCCATGGACAGCAAAGAAAACAAACGAGACAGTCTTGATGGAGGTAGACACAAGTAGATCACTCATAAGGAAGATTAGGAAAAGACAAGCAATATTTATAGGCCATTTTATGAGGAAGGGGGATTTGGAGCACCTGGTCACAACGGGAAAGCTGGAGGGAAAGAGAGAACCAGGTAGACCCAGGGAGAGAATGCTGGACGGACTTGCAGAGTGGCTGGGGATGAGGAGGGTGGGGGAGATGCTGGGGGCAACGAGAGATAGAGATGGTTGGAAGTCCATGGTCGCCAACGCCATTCGGAAGGGCACCTGATGATGATGATGATGATGATGATGATGATGACTACCTTTTTAGTGTCTAAAAATCACTATTGTGAACAGACATTAAATAAAAGATTCCTTCCTTCCTTCCCACCTTTTCGCTCATTTCGGCTTCCCAACACTCCTATCTAATGTAAATGAAGTCACCTTGACAGAGATGTATAGAGACAATCTGGAACAATTTTTCACAACGTTGCGTGGACAGGTGAAAATGGGGATGATGGTGATGATGCCAGTGGAGGCCCATTGCTAAATGAGACTGTGTGACAGGGACTGTGTGACAAGGACTGTGTGACAGGGACTGTGTGACAAGGACTGTGTGACAAGGACTGTGTGACAAGGACTGTGTGACAAGGACTGTGTGACAAGGACTGTGTGACAGGGACTGTGTGACAAGGACTGTGTGACAGGGACTGTGTGACAAGGACTGTGTGACAAGGACTGTGTGACAGGGACTGTGTGACAGGGGTTGTACACAACGCTTTCTTTCCTAATAGATGCTGGCGTCAACTAGGCCCCAAAGATAAACACACATTGGTCAGAAAAATACGAATAGCATCTTCAATAATGTGTCCATGAAGTGGTTGAGACTGGACTGTGTGCTTCCAGTTTTCACAATCACGACACATCACGCTGGATTGTGGGAAGGAGCCAATAGGGGTTGAACACTCGTACAATGTTGAACACTCATACAATGTTGACAACTCGTACAATGTTAAAAACACGTACAATGTTAAAAACACGTACAATGTTAAAAACACGTACAATGTTGACAACTCGTACAATGTTGAACACTCATACAATGTTGACAACTCGTACAATGCTAAAAAAAATGTACAATGTTAAAAACACGTACAATGTTAAAAACACGTACAATGTTGAAAACTCGTACAATGTTGAAAACTCGTACAATGTTAAAAACACGTACAATGTTGGAAACTCGTACAATGTTGAAAACTCGTACAATGTTGAAAACTCGTACAATGTTAAAAACACGTACAATGTTGAAAACTCATACAATGTTAAAAACACGTACAATGTTGAAAACTCGTACAATGTTGACAACTCGCACCATGTTAAAAACAAGTACAATGTTAAAAATACGTACAATGTTAAAAACACGTACAATGTTGACAACTCGTACAATGTTGAAAACTCGTACAATGTTGACAACTCGTACCATGTTAAAAACAAGTACAATGTTAAAAACACGTACAATGTTAAAAACACGTACAATGTTAAAAACACGTACAATGTTAAAAACACGTACAATGTTAAAAACACGTACAATGTTAAAAACACGTACAATGTTAAAAACACGTACAATGTTAAAAACACGTACAATGTTAAAAACTCGTACAATGTTGACAACTCGTACCATGTTAAAAACAAGTACAATGTTAAAAACACGTACAATGTTAAAAACACGTACAATGTTAAAAACACGTACAATGTTAAAAACACGTACAATGTTAAACACACGTACAATGTTAAAAACACGTACAATGTTAAAAACACGTACAATGTTAAAAACACGTACAATGTTGTCAACTCGTACAATGTTAAAAACACGTACAATGTTAAAAACACGTACAATGTTAAAAACACGTACAATGTTGACAACTCGTACAATGTTGAACACTCATACAATGTTGACAACTCGTACAATGCTAAAAAAAATGTACAATGTTAAAAACACGTACAATGTTAAAAACACGTACAATGTTGAAAACTCGTACAATGTTGAAAACTCGTACAATGTTAAAAACACGTACAATGTTGGAAACTCGTACAATGTTGAAAACTCGTACAATGTTGAAAACTCGTACAATGTTAAAAACACGTACAATGTTGAAAACTCGTACAATGTTGAAAACTCATACAATGTTAAAAACACGTACAATGTTGAAAACTCGTACAATGTTGACAACTCGTACCATGTTAAAAACAAGTACAATGTTAAAAATACGTACAATGTTAAAAACACGTACAATGTTGACAACTCGTACAATGTTGAAAACTCGTACAATGTTGACAACTCGTACCATGTTAAAAACAAGTACAATGTTAAAAACACGTACAATGTTAAAAACACGTACAATGTTAAAAACACGTACAATGTTAAAAACACGTACAATGTTAAAAACACGTACAATGTTAAAAACACGTACAATGTTAAAAACACGTACAATGTTAAAAACACGTACAATGTTAAAAACTCGTACAATGTTGACAACTCGTACCATGTTAAAAACAAGTACAATGTTAAAAACACGTACAATGTTAAAAACACGTACAATGTTAAAAACACGTACAATGTTAAAAACACGTACAATGTTAAACACACGTACAATGTTAAAAACACGTACAATGTTAAAAACACGTACAATGTTAAAAACACGTACAATGTTAAAAACACGTACAATGTTAAAAACACGTACAATGTTGACAACTCGTACAATGTTAAAAACACGTACAATGTTAAAAACACGTACAATGTTGACAACTCGTACAATGTTGAAAAATCGTACAATGTTGACAACTCGTACAATGTTAAAAACACGTACAATGTTAAAAACACGTACAATGTTAAAAACACGAACAATGTTAAAAACACGTACAATGTTGACAACTCGTACAATGTTTAAAACACGTGAAATGTTGAAAACACGTACAATGTTAAAAACACGTACAATGTTAAAAACACGTACAATGTTAAAAACACGTACAATGTTGACAACACGTACAATGTTAAAAACACGTACAATGTTAACAACTCGTACAATGTTAAAAACACGTACAATGTTGACAACTCGTACAATGTTAAAAAAACTCGTACAATGTTAAAAACACGTACAATGTAAAAAACTCGTACAATGTTAAAAACACGTACAATTTTAAAAATACGTACAATGTTAAAAACTCGTACAATGTTGACAACTCGTACAATGTTAAAAACTCGTACAATGTTAAAAACACGTACAATGTTGACAACACGTACAATGTTAAAAACACGTACAATGTTAAAAACACGTACAATGTTAAAAACTCGTACAATGTTAAAAACTCGTACAATGTTGAAAACACTACAATGTTGACAACACGTACAAATTTAAAAACTCGTACAATGTTAAAAACACGTACAATGTTAAAAACACGTACAATGTTAAAAACACGTACAATGTTGACAACACGTACAATGTTAAAAACACGTACAATGTTAAAAACACGTACAATGTTAACAACACGTACAATGTTAAAAACACGTACAATGTTAAAAACACGTAACAAGTTAAATCCGTTAAAAACACGTACAATGTTAAAAACACGTACAATGTTGACAACTCGTACAATGTTGAAAACACGTACAATGTTAAAAACACGTACAATATTAAAAACACGTACAATGTTGACAACACGTACAATGTCAAAAACACGTACAATGTTAAAAACACGTACAATGTTAAAAACACGAACAATGTTAAAAACACGTACAATGTTGACAACTCGTACAATGTTAAAAACACGTGAAATGTTGAAAACACGTACAATGTTAAAAACACGTACAATGTTAAAAACACGTACAATGTTGACAACTCGTACAATGTTGAAAAATCGTACAATGTTGACAACTCGTACAATGTTAAAAACACGTACAATGTTAAAAACACGTACAATGTTAAAAACACGAACAATGTTAAAAACACGTACAATGTTGACAACTCGTACAATGTTTAAAACACGTGAAATGTTGAAAACACGTACAATGTTAAAAACACGTACAATGTTAAAAACACGTACAATGTTGACAACTCGTACAATGTTGAAAAATCGTACAATGTTGACAACTCGTACAATGTTAAAAACACGTACAATGTTAAAAACACGTACAATGTTGACAACTCGTACAATGTTGAAAAATCGTACAATGTTGACAACTCGTACAATGTTAAAAACACGTACAATGTTAAAAACACGTACAATGTTGAAAACACGTACAATGTTAACAACTCGTACAATGTTAAAAACACGTACAATGTTGACAACTCGTACAATGTTAAAAACACGTACAATGTTAAAAACTCGCACAGTGTTAAAAACACGTACAATGTTAAAAACTCGTACAATGTTAAAAACTCGTACAATGTTGACAACTCGTACAATGTTGACAACTCGTACAATGTTAAAAACACGTACAATGTTAAAAACACGTACAATGTTAAAAACTCGTACAATGTTAAAAACAAGTACAATGTTAAAAACACGTACAATGTTAAAAACACGTACAATGTTTAAAAACACGTACAATGTTAAAAACACGCACAATGTTAAACACACGTACAATGTTAAAAACACGTACAATGTTAAAAACACGTACAATGTTGACAACACGTACAATGTTAAAAACACGTACAATGTTCAAAACTCGTACAATGTTAAAAACACGTACAATGTTGACAACTCGTACAATGTTAAAAAAACTCGTACAATGTTAAAAACTCGTACAATGTTAAAAACTCATACAATGTTAAAAACACGTACAATGTTAAAAACACGTACAATGTTAAAAACACGTACAATGTTGACAACACGGACAATGTTAAAAACACGTACAATGTTAACAACTCGTACAATGTTAAAAACACGTACAATGTTGACAACTCGTACAATGTTAAAAAAACTCGTACAATGTTAAAAACACGTACAATGTTAAAAACTCGTACAATGTTAAAAACACGTACAATGTTAAAAATACGTACAATGTTAAAAACTCGTACAATGTTGACTACTCGTACAATGTTAAAAACTCGTACAATGTTAAAAACACGTACAATGTTGACAACACGTACAATGTTAAAAACACGTACAATGTTAAAAACACGTACAATGTTAAAAACTCGTACAATGTTAAAAACTCGTACAATGTTGAAAACACGTACAATGTTGACAACACGTACAAATTTAAAAACTCGTACAATGTTAAAAACACGTACAATGTTAAAAACACGTACAATGTTAAAAACACGTACAATGTTGACAACACGTACAATGTTAAAAACACGTACAATGTTAAAAACACGTACAATGTTAAAATCACGTACAATGTTAAAAACACGTACAATGTTAAAAACACGTTAAAAACACGTACAATGTTAAAAACACGTACAATGTTAAAAACACGTACAATGTTGACTACTCGTACAATGATCTGGACTGCTGGGATTTGAACCCACAACCTCAAAGTTATGAGTCCGGTGTTTAACCACTTTGCCACCGTACTTGAGCTGCTTGTCACCAACTCGGTTGGAGTGTCCCCCTCCTGTGTGTGTGGAGTGGCTAATGCACACATTTGAACAGGTATCGTCCAATTCCTTGGCCATATTCGGAAACCAGCGACACAAATTTAAACAGGCATTAGCCTTGTCCTTCAGCAGAATAAGAACATGAACAGAAAAGGGCTGGCGGGACGAAAACGGCTCCGCTTTCCCTTTGAGATCACAACCCGTTGTTTGTTGGTTTGATAACAAAGATAGTTTTTATTCTTGTTTGTAAATGACATGATAATAAAGAATGTTTTTATTCTTGCTTGTAAATGACATGATAATAAAGAATGTTTTTATTCTTGTTTGAAAATGACATGATAATAAAGATAGTTTTTATTCTTGTTTGTATATGGCATGATAATAAAGAATGTTTTTATTCTTGTTTGTAAATGGCATGATAATAAAGAATGTTTTTATTCTTGTTTGTAAATGGCATGATAATAAAGAACGTTTTTATTCTTGTTTGTAAATGACATGATAATAAAGAATGTTTTTATTCTTGTTTGTAAATGACATGATAATAAAGAATGTTTTTATTCTTGTTTGTAAATGACATGATAATAAAGAATGTTTTTATTCTTGTTTGTAAATGGCATAATAATAAAGAATGTTTTTATTCTTGTTTGTAAATGGCATGATAATAAAGAATGTTTTTATTCTTGTTTGTAAATGGCATAATAATAAAGAATGTTTTTATTCTTGTTTGTAAATGGCATGATAATAAAGAATGTTTTTTATTCTTGTTTGTAAATGGCATAATAATAAAGAATGTTTTTATTCTTGCTTGTAAATGACATGATAATAAAGAATGTTTTTATTCTTGTTGGTAAATGACAGTCTTATATTGACCACAATGTTGTCTGTTTTATTATCAGAACGTGAAAAAGTATTGTTTGATGATATGTTTCATGTATAATCTACCTGACAATAGCAACAGCAGCACAACTGCACACACCCAAACAAACACGCATAGAAAGAAAGAAACAATTAACAAGAAACCATAAATAACTGAGCAGAAAAAATAACTGAAAGAAAAATAGGAAAATGCAAGTGATGGAGTCGGAGCAGCTCAATATATCTAGTTTGTGAGATATGATTTGCAAGTTTTTCTGTGTCACAATTTTAAACCAAATAAAAAAAGAACCACGTTGCGTATTACACGTAATGGCCTACATCATATCACTTATTTGTAATGGTCCTGCACATTCAGTTTAATAAGATTTTGAAATGTGTGCACAGTTTAGTCAGAAACGTGGCTAAAGCTTCATCAGCGGTCTTTGACACAACTTCAAGCTGTTGTAAAAGGGTTAATAACCATTCAACCAACATATGGTAAGATACGATAAACACCACACCAACCAACATATGGTAAGACACGATATACACCACACCAACCAACATATGGTAAGATACGATAAACACCACACCAACCAACATATGGTAAGACACGATATACACCACAACAACCAACATATGGTAAGGTACGATAAACACCACACCAACCAACATATGGTAACGTACGATAAACACCACACCAACCAACATATGGTAAGGTACGATAAACACCACACCAACCAACATATGGTAAGACACGATAAACACCACACCAACCAACATATGGTAAGATACGATAAACACCACACCAACCAACATATGGTAACGTACGATAAACACCACACCAACCAACATATGGTAAGGTACGATAAACACCACACCAACCAACATATGGTAAGGTACGATAAACAGCACACCAACCAACATATGGTAAGATACGATAAACACCACACCAACCAACATATGGTAAGACACGATAAACACCACACCAACCAACATATGGTAATATACGATATACACCACACCAACCAACATATGGTAAGACACGATAAACACCACACCAACCAACATATGGTAAGATACGATA
>CM060311.1:3861191-3926191 GCA_030674185.1 Monoplex corrugatus | reverse complement strand
AATGGAGCAGCGAGGCTGAAAATGATAGGAAGAAATGAAGAAAGCCATTCACTTTTGTCCTCCGTTCTTTCTGACAAAGGCGATGTTGCTGGAATGGCTGCTAGCTGCAGCACGTAGACTCCAGACATGCGTGGTTCTTTGTCTCACTCGTTCTCTACCACCCTGTATTGTTCCGCTGACTGCAAGGTTTTCAAGAGTCTTATGTCTACCTGGGAACGGTCATTTCATCAGACGGCAGATGCACATCGGAAATAGCTGGCAGAATTGGCCAAGCCAAAACAGCATTCAAGAAGATGACAAGCATTCTTACCAACAAATGCCTATCAATTAACATCAGAAAGAGAGTCCTTGAATGTTATATAGAACCAATACTGTTGTACGGATGCGAGGCGTGGACAGTCAGCAAGCAAAGCCAGAGCAGGATTGAGGCAGCCGAGATGTGGTTTCTCAGAAGAATGTTGAGAGTACCATGGACAGCAAAGAAAACAAACGAGACAGTCTTGATGGAAGCAGACACAAGTCGATCACTGATAAGGAAGATTAGGAAAAGACAAGCAACATTTATAGGCCATTTTATGAGGAAGGGGGATTTGGAGCACCTGGTCACAACGGGAAAGCTGGAGGGAAAGAGAGCACCGGGTAGACCCAGGGAGAGAATGCTGGACGGACTTGCAGAGTGGCTGAGGATGAAGAGGGTGGGGGAGATGCTGGGGCAACGAGAGATATAGATGGTTGGAAGTCCATGGTCGCCAAAGCCATGCGGCAGGGCACCTGATGATGATGATGATGATGTCTATATATGTGACTAAAACATGTCATTTGTCTTTTTCTTACCGTCCTAAAAAGGTTTCTTTTTTCTCAACTTTTCCAAATTATTGTTGTTTTAAGCCCAGCCGACTGCGTAGAGCCATACCAGGGCTAAACTTGTCTAAATACATTTTCATTTTAGTCCTTTTCTCTCATTGGATGAAACAGCACGGAAGTTTAAACCTTTTCCTCCTAGATCTTTGTATTTGTCGTATGTTCGTTTGTGATCTTGTGTTTACGCTTGACAAAGGCCATTTGGCCGAACATTTTCGCCTGTCTTGTATCATCGTATTTGTTTCTGTTTTGTTTCGTTAGGTATTTTAGACCAGAGAGTCGAGCACAAAAAGTTTCCTTTGGCTGCATGTTTTTGTTTGGTGTTTGCCTTTGCAAGGCAGACAACCCTGCGTTACCACTCTTGGAACTGTAACAACACACACACATTATTTAAAAAAAAAAATCCAGGATAAGAGTGGCAGAATAATTCAGACGTTCACCTGCCAATAACTATTCTCCAGGATCCAGGGTTCGTTTCCCTTTGAGGTCTCCACTTTTCTCCTCAGTTGGACAGGAAAATGGAACTGAACGTCAAGTCCTAGGGAAGGGGACAAAATACGAGTGGGATCTGTATGCCATCTGGTCTGAGCTCGCTAATGATCCCACGGCAGTTGAAAATCGAAAGAGCAGGGCTTTTGCTCGTCCAAGTCCCTCCCTTAAAGGCCAATTAACCTTCTTGCCTTCCTGAAGTCTTGTTTAAAAGAAACGCGGTGGCGCTGCACTGCGGCGACGCGTTTTCGAAAGGGGAGAGCAACCCTAGATTTCAAATTATAAATCCATTATGAAAAAAGAAATGGATATGAATATGACTGTGATAAATGAATAGTACGACGAAACCTCTCAAACGAACAGCTACGAAAAAATCATGAAATATTCATGATTTGCTGGCAGTCTTTCTTGTTTCGTATAAAATACACACCCGTTTGTATTATGATTACTTCTTTTTGGTATGGTTTTGGTTTTTAGACGATGTAAGCTGTAACAGCAATGGAGATGTGGGCCTACCCCCTGCACAGGAAAAACAGACATCCGTGTTTGATGAGCAGTGATTTGGCGGGCGCTCAGTCTATTTTGTCCCGCAGTCTGTTGGCCGACGAACACTGTCTGTTTGCCACAGACATACACACACACACGCGCGCGCACACGCACGCGCACACACACACACACGCGCCCACACACACATCACCACACATACACATACACCCACCACCACTACCACACATGAACACTCTCTCTTTTTCTCTCTCTCACACACACACCACCACTACCACCATACACACACACATGCACACGCACTCACACACATACACACACACCACACAGACAGACACACACACGCTTACAAACAAGCTTACACACATACAATCATACACCCACACACTACCACCACACACACAGACACACCACACCACACACATACACACACACTTGAGGGCTCTGTTCTTTTCATTTCAAATCTGTAGAAGTGTATATTGCCATCTGGGTTAGTTACGAAAGCAAGATGGTGATAATTAGTCGCTGCTGTGTTTAAAGTGACTTATATCTACCGGTATTACATTTTAGAAACCAGGACCCAGGCGCACATATTTCGCTCTGTAAGAAGTAGTCTGAATATTAACATACTCAATTGAGTGTTGTACGAGAACTTACGTGAAATTGAAACATTTCGACGCTTGGAATACTCATAGAAGATCAAAATGCGTTATGCACATACACACGCCCACACACACATACGCACACACACACACACATACACGCAAGCACTTAAACACACATACATGCATACAAACACACACATGCATACACATGTAAACACACACACACACACACAAACCCACATGCATGCACATGTAAATACACACACACATACACGCGCATAATAAACCGACAAAAACACACACACATATATACACATGCACACACACACACATACACTCACACACACTTGTCAGAAGATGAACATTTTAATTAAGAAAGTGTCTGTTGGCATCCGGGTTTGCTCAGAAACCACAGTGGTGGTAATTAATGTCTGCTATTTTGGGCGTGATTTTTTATGAGGCATGGACGGGGTGAAAATGCAAATAGCCCATTGGACTAGGACTATGTCATGTGTGTGTGTGCGCGCGTGTGTGTGTATGTATGTGTGTGCGTACGTGTATGTGCGTGCGTGTGTGTGTGAACGTGTGTGTGCGTATGCATGTGTCCCTGCGTGTGTATATGTGTGTGTGTGCGTGTGTGTGTGTGTGCGTGCGTGTATATGTGTGTGTGTGCGTGTGTGTGTGTGCGTGCGTGTATATGTATGTATGTATGTATGTGTGTGTGTGTGTCTATATACATTGTACGAGTATGTATGTATATATGTAGGCCTACATATGTATACATATACATATGTATGTACGTGTGTATGTATGTGCGCGTGCATATATCTGTATGTATATATGTATGTGTATGAGTGTGTGTTTGGGTGCGTTAGTGGGTGCATGCTTGCGTGTGCGTGTGTGTGTTAGTGTGTGTGTGGATGTGTGTGTGTGTTTGTGTGTGTGTGTGTGTGGATGTGACCCAATTATGTAATCCATATGTTCTCCCCTGTTTCACGATTGCTCTGTATCAAAAGTTTGGTCACACGTGTAAACCACTGAGAAGTGGCAAATACATACGTTAAGAAGATAAGGTGTCAAGTTCAAGGTCACAACGAGCAAGAAAGCGTGCCTAACGTCAGCACTTTTTGGGGAAGATGTGTGAATAGAGCTTTCTAAGGAATTGACTGTACAATAATGATTAATGATAATTTTGTTACAGTATTCATACGGCGCCAAAGCTTGACGATTCAAGTCAAAGCGCATCCACGCATCAGACGTATGCATGCCATCACAGTAGACCATCCTACAACAAGCGGAATATACACGCAAACACACACACACATACACATACAGGTACACACACGCGCGCACGCAC
The DNA here is from genome assembly GCA_030674185.1 of Monoplex corrugatus. NCBI lineage: Eukaryota > Metazoa > Mollusca > Gastropoda > Littorinimorpha > Ranellidae > Monoplex > Monoplex corrugatus. Next base: position 3,922,375 of record CM060311.1, on the reverse strand, counting down.
ACACACATACATACACACACACAATATTGTAACAACGTTTTATGTATTTGCGGCGAACAATTCACATTGTATCACTGTTTGTTTTACTGCAGAAAGCTTCGTTCCTTTTTACCAAAGACGTTTACACAAGGAAACTAGCTTGAAACGCAGTTTAAAGAAGTAGTATCGGATCAAGTTTTGTTAGTTAAAATTTCAGAATCATTGGTTCACAGTCCAGTTAATGCGTTACTTTAAGATTATTATTATAATTATGATTATTTTTGTTTTGTTTTGTTTTTATGACGATTTATCTTTTACATTATTGATGTTAGCGTTGTTCTAGTTTCATTTCTCTGTTCATCCATATCTTTTTTCTTAAGACCTTGCCGCTTCCTTTTAATTTTTTTACGTTCCTTACTCTGTTCCCCTCTCCCCTCCACCCCCCCCCTTATTTCATCCTCCATGCCATTTTCCCCCGTCTAATATCACTTATAGTGAAAAGACGTTAAATCAAGCAACGAACGAACGAACACACACACACACTGATGGAAAGAGGCAGTTGCAGAATTGATAGCCGGGAAAAGGTGTGTCCTCATTATTATAACACAATGCCACCGTCTACAACCTGGTTGTTGTTGTTGTTGTTGTTGTTGTTGTTGTTTTGACACAGCCCTGAACGCAAAAGTTCACGTCTTGAGCTTATCCAAGCGTGCAACATGAAAAAAAAAAGAAAAAAAGAAAAAAAGAAAACACAAAACAAAAAACAAAAACAGAACAGAACAAAGCAAAACAAAAACAAAACAGAACCAACACAACACAAAATAAAACAACAAACAAAACGAAGCAAAACAAAGCAAAGCAAACAAAAAACAAAACAAACGAAAGAAAAAGCAAAGCAAAGCAAAGCAAACCAACCCAACCCAACCAAACCAAAAACAAAACAAAAAACAAAACAAAAACTAAATCAAAGCCAAAAACAAAAAATTCAATAAAAAAAGCAAAGCAAAACAAGACAAAAAACAAAACAAAACAAACAAAAAGAAACAAAACAAAACCCTCTGCGCTGCCACGTCTTAAAGTGGGAAGGGGAGAAAGAGAAAGTTGGTGGATAGTTCTATGGAATCAAAGGGTTAAGTTTTTGCTTTCATAGCATGGTTGTCGGTGCAAGATGCGGGAGTCAAAGGGTGAAATCAGCCAGTGTACGTGTATCAGCATTTGCATCAAATGGCAATGTGATTAAAAGGTGTTCTTATGTGCGCGAGACCATGTTTAAATACATGACATCGGAGGGTTAGGGTGCATCCTCCTCCTCTCTCCCTCACCCCTAATTGTGCAAACCCCCTCCTTCTCTCATTCTCGGTGTTTGTCTTTGTCGCGCGTATTACATACTAATCTTTCTTTTCTAACATATACTTGTGAAACACACGCACATACACATATATACAAATACATACATACACATAAAACACGCACACACACACGCAAAGACACAGCATACAAGCACACGCACATACATAAAGAGAGAACTGGAGGGCAGATAGAGCCGGGTTGAGAGAGATAGATAGGGGGGGGGGAGGGGGCTGAAAGAGAGAGAGAGAGAGAGAGAGAGTCGTAAACACGTAGCCACACAAACACACTTGCGCACACACGCGTAAAAACATACGCACACTTTTTTTTTATAAAAACACATACACAAACGTATATACGTGCGCATGCAAGCACGCACGCACACACACACGTACGTACCAACAAATACACATGTACAAAGACATCCTCATACACACAAGCACGATAACCCACACACACACACATGCACACAAACAAACGCACTCACACACGAACATCGCAAACAAACGTACACACACACACCCAACGACAGACACGAACACCATACGCAAACACACAAACATCCACACCCACCCACACACGAATACCACACCACACACAAATACACACCAACCCACCCACATATACCAACCCACACACACCCCTCACCCCCCACTCTCTCTCTCACACACATGCCCAGAAAACACACACTTCTCTCCTCTTGACACTCACAGGTAGCCATTGTGTCGCGCGGACCTCAAGACAAGGAGGAAGGCTTGGACTGTGCATGTATACAGAACGGCGCACAAAAGGTGGAGACAATACACAAGACGCCCTGGCTGAAGTATGGCAGGCAGTATTTGCTAAAACACTGCCTTTTGGACAGAAACACTGAAGAACGAGGCTTGGCTTGACTGATGCAAGGTATGCACTTTCGACAGCGGATGTCTTTTTTTTTCCCCCCGAGATGGCATTTTTTCCTGTGTGTACAAGATCATCCTAGTCCCTTTCTCTCTCACCTGTATCTTCCCCACCATCTTTCCAGCAACCTCTTCTAACCCTACCAAGATAAAGATAAGAGGAAATCGCCAAACCAGTCCGAAGCCAACCAATCATCGAATCAAGCAAGTAAACACACACGCAAGCAAGCGAGCAAGCAAGCAAGCAAGCGAGCAAGCAAGCAAGCAAGCGAGCAAGCTAACCCTGTAGACAATCAAATTAATTCACAAAGAAACGAAACGTACAAGCAAGCACAGACATACCAACCAACCAACCAACAAATAAACCGAAGGAAGGAACAAACAAAATAAATTCAAGATACGAAGAAACTGGTCTCTACTCATGTTATTTAAATGAATTTATGTGTGTACTGCACATATTGAATTGTTCATATATATAAATTATATATATATATATATAGAGAGAGAGAGTTAGAGAAATACAGAAAGAGGGAGAGAGAGAGGAGAGAAAGAGAGAGAAAGAAAGAGAGATGGGGGGAGGGGGAGGGAGAGAGCAGCAAAACCAGTCAGCAAAAGAAATAGCCAGTAGTCTACTGGAGACGAAGTTTGTCTAAGAGGGATGGATCAGCAGCAGCAGCATTCTTCTTATTTTTTTCTTCTTCTTCTTATCGTTATCATTGTTGTTGTTATCATTATTATTGCTATTATCATTGTTGTTGTTATCATCATCATCGTTGTCGTCGTCATCATCATGATAATCATTATTATCATGAGGATGCTTATGATGATGATAACGATAACGTCGAGATGATTGTTGTCATAATGATGTAATCATTCTTCTTATTATTATTACTATTTTTTTTGGTCATTCTTACTATTATCATCATCATTATTATTGTTATTATTGTTGTTGTTGTTACTATTATCATTATTATTTTGATACTGGAAATCCTGACGGCCGATTCCGATCTTAAATTGATTCCGAGATGGGGGTTTCCCCCCCAACATATCTTGTTATCAAAATCCGCGTCTGTATTGTGCAACACGTTGTGCTGCAACTCCAAATGGTTGTTTTGTATGCCAGTTTGGACACGCAAAGAACAAGTGGTCCCATTAGTGTTTGCCGATGGCCTGGTTCGTCCCAATGAGATGTCTTTCAATAGGGGTGTGTGTGGGGGAGTGGGAGTCTGGATGGAACGAGCAAACTTTACAAGTAGACCTGGCATTGTGTGTGTGAGCGAGTGAAATATACTGGAGTATTTGCATGACAGATGTCAAAGTGTGTCTTGCTTTTTACGACTTTCATGTTCAGGCAGCTGTCCTAAAGCTTTGTACAGAAGTGAAATGGAAGTTTTTCTTATTCCTCTCCCTCACCCTGTCCGCCAGCTTAATCTTTCACTCTCTCACCCAAACCCACCAGCTTTATCTTTCTGATAATAATATTTATTCTCTCATTCTATCCCAGACACACATACTGATTACTGTTTTCCTATCTACGTCTCTAAGTTTTCTCTCTCTCAAACGAAAACAAATGCTGTAACTCTTTAGTTTCATTCTATTTATCTATCTATATGTATAGTATAAATACACATTTTGTTACTCTTTAATTTCATAGTGTGATATGTATACATATATATACACATACACACACAGACATATATATATATATATATATATAATGTGTGTGTGTGTGTGTGTGTGTGTGTGTGTGTGTGTGTGTGTGTGTGTGTGTGTGTATCATCATCATCATCATCAGGTGCCCTGCCGCATGGCGTTGGCGATCATGGACTTCCATCTGCCTCTATCTCTCGTTGCCCCCAGCATCTCCCCCACCCTCCGCGTCCCCAGCCACTCTGCAAGTCCGTCCAGCATTTTCTCACTGGGTCTACCCGGTGCTCTCTTACCCTCCAGCTTTCCCGTTGTGACCAGGTGCTCCAAATCCCCCTTCCTCATAAAATGGCCTATAAATGTTGCCTGTCTTTTCCTAATCTTCCTTATGAGTGATCTACTTGTGTCTGTCTCGTTTGTTTTCTATGCTGTCCATGGAACTCTCAACATTCTTCGTAGAAACCACATCTCGGCTGCCTCAATCTTGTTCCGGCTTTATTTGTTGACTGTCCACGCCTCACATCCGTACAACAGTATTGGTTCTATATAACATTCAAGAACTCTCTTCCTGATGTTAATCGACAAGCATCTGTTGGTAAGAATGCTTGTCATCTTCTTGAATGATGTTTTGGCTTGGCCGATTCTGCCGGCTATTTCTGATGCGCATCTGCCGTCTGATGAAACGATCGTTCCCAGGTATTTGAATTTATCAACCTGTGTCAAGGTTGTGCCATTTGCTGTTATTTTGCAGGAGGGGATTTCATGTTTTTTACTGATCACCATGACTTCAGTCTTCCTGCTGTTTAGTTCCAACCCCTATCCTTTGCTTTCTATTTCTAGTATATTCACAAGGTTTTGTAGGTCTCTTTCACTTTCTGCAATTAGCACGGTGTCATCTGCGTATCGAATGTTGTTTATCATTTTCCCTCCAACCTTTAATCCAGGGTCTTCTTCTAGGTTTCTCATGATGTTTTCGCTGTAAAGTGAAAACAGATCTGGTGACAAAACACAACCCTGTCCGACTCCTCTTTTGATATTTTGGAAAGAGCTTACATTGTTTTCTATTCTCATTGCAGCTGTTTGTTCCCAGTACATATTTCTGATTATTCGTATTCCATCAACATTGAGTCTCTCCAGTTGGTTGATCAATTCATCATGTCTTACCCGATCGAAAGCTTTGTGTAGTCAACATAGCATATGTACAAATCCTTATTCATCTCATTTGACCTCTCTCTGATTCTTAGGATATATATGGCAACAGCTCCCTCTACTTCCACAAATCCACACTGTTCTTCTGCTATTCCTCTTTTGATTCTATTCCTTGTCCTCATCATGATTATTCTTAACAGGATGTTTGTTACATGGCTCATCAAACTGATTGTGCGATGGAGTTCGCATTCTATAGCCCCTGTCTTCTTTGGAAGTGCAATGAAATTTGATTTTGACATATCTTTGGGGATTTTTCCAGTGTCGTATATTTCATTTAGGAGGACTGTTATTTTTTCAATGCCAAATTCCTCCAGGGCTTCAATCATCTCTGTAGTAATGTTGTCTGGTCCTGGGGCTTTTACTGGTTTCATCTTTTTCAATGCTGCTCTAACTTCATCTTTCATTATGGGTGGTACTTCAAACTTCTTTTTTATAATGTGTTCTTCGTTTCTGTCATCCTCAAAAAGGTCTTTAATGTACTCTCCCCATCTGTCCAATATTTTGTCTTTTTCCATGATAAGCGTGCCATCTTTCGATTTTCAAGCAACCACTTGATGTGCATGTATTTTTTCTATGGACAATTTCTTCAATTCGTCTGTACATACCCTGAGGATCCGTTTTGTGTCGGTCTTCCATTTCTTTGCACTTTGTTTTCAGCCAAGCTTCCTTAGCTTCATTGCACCTATTCCTGATCTCCTTGTCGATCTTCCTGTAAATCTCATCTCTCCATGCCCTCCTCCATCAAGCCCAAAATTTCATTAGTCATCCAATTCTTTTTTACTTTTCTATCTGCCTTAGGGATTTCTTCACAAGCTTCATTTATCGAATTCCTCAACTTTGTCCATTGTTCCTCACTGTCACCAACGTCTTCCAGAGCACTGAATTTGTTTTGAACATGTACATTAAATTTTTTACGTATCACTTCATCTGTCTTTAAGAGTCCAAGGTTTAATTTGATATTGATTTTGGTCTGTTTCCTTTTCCTCAATTTCAGTCTAAACCTTCCTACTACAGGATTGTGGTCACTGTTGCAGTCTGTGCCTGGTAGTGTTTTTACTGACAGTAAAAAATTTCTAAATCTTTTGTTGATCAGGATGTAGTCAATCTGATTTTTGGTATTATCTCCTGGACTCATCCAAGTCCATTTTCTTCTATTAGGTTGCACAAACCAGGTGTTTCCTACTATAAACTCATTCATCTGTGTCCATTCTACAAGTTTCTCACCCCTTTCATTTTGCTTACCAAGGCCATGAAGTCCAACTACACTACGCACAAAAAGTTAAGGATCACTTGCACAAAATTCATAACTTTCAAAATGAGAAAGCCAATGCGTTGAAGTTTGGCAAACATTTAATTCCATGCTTTAGTGATAACGATACACAATTGCCTTCAATTTCGAGCAATCGTTTGGTGTGTACATTTGATCAAAATGGGTACGTATCGAAATTTGATTTCCCAAAGTCATTGAAATCACAAGACAGGGCATTCTGATGCTCCCAAAAGTTCAGTAATGCGTGTAACCGCCATGGCTGTTCTGGCACTCGACGCAGCGAGTCATCATCGAGTTGACCAGGTTGGTGAAGATCCTCTGTGGAAGCGCCTGCCACTCAGCCTGCAGCATCTGGTAGAGGTGTTGGGCATCCCTGGGAGGGGGGTGGTTGCTCCTCACTTTGCGATCCAGCTCATCCCAGAGGTTCTCAATCGGGTTGAGATCGGGACTGCATGCTGGCCACTCCATTCTGTTGACTCCAGACTGCTGCAGGAAGTCGTTGACCACCCTTGCCCTGTGGGGGCGAGCGTTGTCATCCTGGTAGACAGCCGTCGGTCCCATCTGCTGCAGTGTAGGCACAGCCAGCGGTCGAAGGATCTCATCCCGGTATCGGAGGCCAGTCAGGTTACCCTGTACATGATACAAAGGTTGTTCTGTGTTGAAGGCTGAAGGCCCCCCAGACCATTACAGAACCTCCACCAAAGGCCACCTTTTCTTGGACAGTGGTGTCAATAAAGCGTTGCCCTGGGCGCCTCCAGACCCTCAGTCAGCCGTCGTTGTGGTTCATGGTGAAGCGTGATTCATCACTGAACAGGACCTGGGACCATTGCTGACGTGTCCACCTCACGTGACGTCTGCAGAAGGCGCGGCGTGTTGCCCTATGGGCTGGAGTTAAGCGTGGCCGTACAGCTGGGCGACGAGAACGGAGGTTAAACCCATGAAGGCGGTTCCGTATGGTCTGCTGGCTGATGTTGATGTTAGTAGCCACCCTCAGCTGCCTTCGAATGATGCTGGAAGAGGCTGTTCTTGTCTGCAGGGCTTGTCGTTCAATGAGACGATCTTCACGTGGGTTTGTCTTCTTCGGTCGACCAGATCTGCGTCTTTCATGGACCCTCCCAGTGGCTGTGAAGCGTTGAATCAGTCTGACAATGACCGAGATGGACACCTGAAGTCGCCTGGCCACTTCTCGCTAGGGAACACCATCTTGGAACCATGCAACAGCTCGTCCCCTCTCAAACTTGCTCAATTTTCGTCGTGGAGGCATTGTCAGATCAGGCCTACTACTGTGGAATGTCTTCTTATAAAGCCAAGCAAGAGACAGCATCTCACAGCAGTGCTTGCACGTGCATACTGGTTTTTCCATCTGGCTTGTGCAATGTGTTCAGGCAGAACGGTCCAAAACAAGGTCCTTTTTCGCAAGTTTCCGCTTTTCCGTTTGCGGCCAAGCTCAGTAGTAGAGAATCCCGTGCAATTTTCGCACTAACACAACATCGCCCACTTACAGCTGAACAAGAATTCATAACAATTTGGCTGGACTGAGAAATAAATAACAGTAGCGAACTGAGTTTATTACGCACCTGTTTTCTCATAGTGATCCTTAACTTTTTGTGCGTAGCTTATATCCTCCACCCTATCCTGTCCCACTTTAGCATTAAAATCTCCCATTATTACAGTTAACTTCTTGTGATTTACATTGGACTTTGGCAATCTCTAATACTTCGTAGAAGTTGTCGATGTCTTCCCGAGTACTTGCGGATGTTGGTGCATACACCTGAATGATATTCATATCAAATGGTTTGCCTCTCAACTTGACCAGCAAAACTCTGTCGGACACAGCCCATTATCCCTTAACTGCTTTTGATTTGTCTTTGTCCATCATGATGCCTTCTCCTCTTTCATGTGAGTTACCACCAGAGTACATCATTGTGTACTCTCCTGATGTTATCATGCCTGCCCCCTTCCATCTCACTTCCCCTAGTCCTAAAATACCAATGTTAAGTCTTTCCATCTCTGTCTTGATATTTTCTAATTTACCCTTTTGCAACAGTGTTCTTATATTCCATGTTGCAACTTTGATGTTTTTAAATCTGAGTTTGGGGTTCACAGTAACTTGCTGACGGTCTGGCGTCACCTGCCCCGCATGACGGTCCCTACTGGACGAAGCTGCTCCATAGGAGCACCTATTTACGTCGTTATCTTTGATCTTTTTGTTTCTGTCCATGATAACCTGGGAAAAATTACGATGGTGGTTTCCGGTTGTCTTCCATCGGTTTGTGCATGGTCTCTCCGCTAGCCTTACTGTGTGTGTGTATACAAATACAATTACCCCTTAAAGGGTAATTGTATCTGTGTGTGTGTGTATACAGATACAATTACCCTTTAATTCCATTGTGTAATGTATCTATACAAATACGTCATTCTTTAATATCCGTGTGTATTGTGTCTTATATTATTGATCTATTTATGTATTCCTTTTTCAGTATTTTCAATTCTAAACAGATGTGTAAACTAGTGACGGTTAGTTTAAAAAATGGCTATCGGCTAATAGACCACTCTGATAAGGTGAAGGAGTGAAAGGGTTAAGCTGGTGGACAGGCTGACGAAATGAAAAGGTTAATTAGGTTTTTGGTGGAAACGTGGAAGGAATATAAGGGGTTAAGGGCCACATAACATTTTACACACAGACATGCCAAGGGCAAATACTCTAAGACGACTTAAAGTGCATTCCCCTGTGTCAAATTGTAATGGCGTTTGTGCTGATCACGTCTGAGGTGTTACTTTGGACCGGACGATGTGCGTGTGTGTGTATGGGTGTGTGTGTGTTATGGGCGTGTGTGTGCGCGTGTGTGTGTGCATGAGTGTGTGTGTTTGCGCGTGTGTGTGTGTGAGAGAGAGAGAGAGAGAGCGTGTGTGTGTGTGTGTATGTGTGTGCTTGAGAGTGTGTGTGTGTGTGTGTGTGCATGTGTGTATGTTCGTTCGTTCCTTGATTTAACGTCTTTTCACTATAAGTGATATTAGACGGGTGTGTATGTGTTTCTACGTGCGTGCATGTGTTTTTGTGCGCACGCACTCACGCACTTCACACGCATTCGTAGGATTTTTCAAGTTGCTCTTAAGTAGGACTCAAACCCATTTGTTCACCAATTCGATACACGTCAGGACTTGCTAACTAGCTTAGTTTAATGGACGTAACTTGGTGTCAGGGACACAGTGAGCTCTATAAATGCGAACAGTTCATTGGTTTAGAATTTCTGGACGACTGCAGACGGATTTTTGTCCTTTCTTTTCTTTTTACGTATAAAAAAGTAATCCCTTTGATGGGCCTCATGTCATTTCCCTGATCTCGTGCCTCATAATGCCATTTCCTATACCGCCAGTCAAATAGTGACATTCTTTATCTCAGGCGTCATGCATTTCTTTTATTTAGAGCCCCATAATGTCATTTCCTTTATTTCGGGCCTCGTGCCATTTCCATTAATCCAGGCCCCATGCCATTTCCTCTATTCCGGTCCTCGTACTGCCAATTCCTTTATTTTGGGCCTCATTGTGCCATTTCCTTTCTTTCGGGCCTCACAGTGCTACTTCCTTTAGTTGGGACGTCATAATGCCATATCCTTTATTTTGGGCCTCATTGTGCCATTTCCTTTATTTCGGGTCTCATAATGACATTTCCCTTATTTCGTGCCTGTCACTTCCCTTATTTTGAGCCACATAATGCATTTCCTCTATTTCAGGCCTCATAGTGCCATTTCCTCTATTTCAGGCCTCATAGTGCCATTTCCTCTATTTCAGGCCTCATAGTGCCATTTCCTTTATTTCAGGCCTCATAGTGCCATTTCCTCTATTTCAGGCCTTATAGTGCCATTTCCTTTATTTCAGGCCTCATAGTGCCATTTCCTTTATTTCAGGCCTCATAGTGCCATTTCCTCTATTTCAGGCCTCATAGTGCCATTTCCTTTATTTCAGGCCTCATAGTGCCATTTCCTTTATTTCAAGCCTTATAGTGCCATTTCCTTCATTTCAGGCCTTATAGTGCCATTTCCTTCATTTCAGGCCTTATAGTGCCATTTCCTTTATTTCAGGCCTTATAATGCCATTTCCTTCATTTCAGGCCTTATAATGCCATTTCCTTCATTTCAGGCCTTATAATGCCATTTCCTTTATTTCAGGCCTTATAGTGCCATTTCCTTCATTTCAGGCCTTATAGTGCCATTTCCTTCATTTCAGGCCTTATAATGCCATTTCCTTCATTTCAGGCCTTATAATGCCATTTCCTTCATTTCAGGCCTTATAGTGCCATTTCCTTCATTTCAGGCCTTATAATGCCATTTCCTTCATTTCAGGCCTTATAATGCCATTTCCTTCATTTCAGGCCTTATAATGCCATTTCCTTCATTTCAGGCCTTATAATGCCATTTCCTTTATTTCAGGCCTTATAATGCCATTTCCTTCATTTCAGGCCTTATAATGCCATTTCCTTCATTTCAGGCCTTATAATGCCATTTCCTTCATTTCAGGCCTTATAATGCCATTTCCTTCATTTCAGGCCTTATGCCATTTCCTTCATTTCAGGCCTTATAATGCCATTTCCTTCATTTCAGGCCTTATAATGCCATTTCCTTCATTTCAGGCCTCGTAGTGCCATTTTACTTATTTCGGGTCTTTAGTGCCATTTCCTTCATTTCAGGCCTTATAGTGCCATTTCCTTCATTTCAGGCCTTATAGTGCCGGGTTTTTTCCTTTTTGTTTTAATTTCTGGCTTGACAGTGCCATTTCATTTATTTGGTGCCTGACAGTGCCATTTATTTGGTGCCTGACAGTGCCATTTATTTGGTGCCTGACAGTGCCATTTATTTGGTGCCTGACAGTGCCATTTATTTGGTGCCTGACAGTGCCATTTCATTTACTTGGTGCCTGATAGTGCCATTTCATTTACTTGGTGCCTGATAGTGCTATTTATTTCGTGCCTGATAGTGCCATTTCATTTATTTCGTGCCTGACAGTGCCATTTCATTTATTTCGTGCTTGGTAGTGCCATTTCATTTATTTCGTGCTTGGTAGTGCCATTTCATTTATTTCGTGCTTGGTAGTGCCATTTCATTTATTTCGTGCTTGGTAGTGCCATTTCATTTATTTCGTGCCTGATAGCGCCATTTCCTTTATTTCGTGCTTGGTAGTGCCATTTCATTTATTTCGTGCCTGACAGTGCCATTTCCTTTATTTCGTGCTTGGTAGTGCCATTTCATTTATTTCGTGCTTGGTAGTGCCATTTCATTTATTTCGTGCTTGGTAGTGCCATTTCATTTATTTCGTGCCTGATAGCGCCATTTCCTTTATTTCGTGCTTGGTAGTGCCATTTCATTTATTTCGTGCCTGATAGCGCCATTTCCTTTATTTCGTGCTTGGTAGTGCCATTTCATTTATTTCGTGCTTGGTAGTGCCATTTCATTTATTTCGTGCTTGGTAGTGCCATTTCCTTTATTTCGTGCTTGGTAGTGCCATTTCATTTATTTCGTGCTTGGTAGTGCCATTTCCTTTATTTCGTGCTTGGTAGTGCCATTTCATTTATTTCGTGCCTGATAGCGCCATTTCCTTTATTTCGTGCTTGGTAGTGCCATTTCCTTTATTTCGTGCTTGGTAGTGCCATTTCATTTATTTCGTGCTTGGTAGTGCCATTTCATTTATTTCGTGCCTGATAGCGCCATTTCCTTTATTTCGTGCCTGATAGCGCCATTTCCTTTATTTCAGGCCTCAGTGCCATTTCCTTAATTTTGTACCTCATATTTCCCATATTTCAGGCCTCATAGCGCCATTTCCTTTATTCTAGGTCTGATAGTGCCATTTCCTTTATTTCGTGCCTCATAGTGCCATTTCCTTTATTTCGTGCCTCATAGTGCCATTTCCTTTATTTCGTGCCTGATAGTGCCATTTCCTTTATTTTGTGTTTCATAGTGTCATTTCCTTTACTTTAGGTTTGATAATATTTCCTTTATTTCAGGCCTCGATACGATTTCCTTGATGCGGGTCTCGTAGTGCCATTCCTTATCTCAGGCCTGATAGTACCATTTCCTTTATTTCGTGCTTCATAGTGTCATTTCCTTTTAGGTCACATAATGCCATTTCCTTTACTTCAGGTCTGATAGCGCCATTTTCTTTATTTCGGGCCTCATCATGCCATTTCCTTTACTTCAGGTCTGATAGCGCCATTTTCTTTATTTCGGGCCTCATCATGCCATTTCCTTTACTTCAGGTCTGATAGCGCCATTTTCTTTATTTCGGGCCTCATCATGCCATTTCCTTTACTTCAGGTCTGATAGCGCCATTTCCTTTATTTCGGGCCTCATCATGCCATTTCCTTTACTTCAGGTCTGATAGCGCCATTTCCTTTATTTCGGGCCTCATCATGCCATTTCCTTTACTTCAGGTCTGATAGCGCCATTTTCTTTATTTCGGGCCTCCTATGTCATTTCCTTTACTTTCGGGCTCATAATGCTTTTTCTTGTAATCAGGGCCTCGAAATGCTTTTTCTTGTAATCAGGGCCTCGAAATGCTTTTTCTTGTAATCAGGGCCTCGAAATGCTTTTTCTTGTAATCAGGGCCTCATAATGCTTTTTCTTGTAATCAGGGCCTCGAAATGCTTTTTCTTGTAATCAGGGCCTCGAAATGCTTTTTCTTGTAATCAGGGCCTCGAAATGCTTTTTCTTGTAATCAGGGCCTCATAATGCTTTTTCTTGTAATCAGGGCCTCGAAATGCTTTTTCTTGTAATCAGGGCCTCGAAATGCTTTTTCTTGTAATCAGGGCCTCGAAATGCTTTTTCTTGTAATCAGGGCCTCATAATGCTTTTTCTTGTAATCAGGGCCTCATAATGCTTTTTCTTGTAATCAGGGCCTCGAAATGCTTTTTCTTGTAATCAGGGCCTCATAATGCTTTTTCTTGTAATCAGGGCCTCGTAATGCTTTTTCTTGTAATCAGGGCCTCGAAATGCTTTTTCTTGTAATCAAGGCCTCGAAATGCTTTTTCTTGTAATCAGGGCCTCGTAATGCTTTTTCTTGTAATCAGGGCCTCGTAATGCTTTTTCTTGTAATCAGGGCCTCGTAATGCTTTTTCTTGTAATCAGGGCCTCGAAATGCTTTTTCTTGTAGTCAGGGCCTCGAAATGCTTTTTCTTGTAATCAGGGCCTCGAAATGCTTTTTCTTGTAATCAGGGCCTCATAATGCTTTTTCTTGTAATCAGGGCCTCATAATGCTTTTTCTTGTAATCAGGGCCTCGAAATGCTTTTTCTTGTAATCAGGGCCTCGTAATGCTTTTTCTTGTAATCAGGGCCTCGTAATGCTTTTTCTTGTAATCAGGGCCTCGAAATGCTTTTTCTTGTAATCAGGGCCTCGAAATGCTTTTTCTTGTAATCAGGGCCTCGAAATGCTTTTTCTTGTAATCAGGGCCTCATAATGCTTTTTCTTGTAATCAGGGCCTCATAATGCTTTTTCTTGTAATCAGGGCCTCGAAATGCTTTTTCTTGTAATCAGGGCCTCGTAATGCTTTTTCTTGTAATCAGGGCCTCGTAATGCTTTTTCTTGTAATCAGGGCCTCGAAATGCTTTTTCTTGTAATCAGGGCCTCGAAATGCTTTTTCTTGTAATCAGGGCCTCGTAATGCTTTTTCTTGTAATCAGGGCCTCGTAATGCCATTTCCTTTACTGCAGGTATCATAGCGCAATTCCTGATCTCCGACCTCATAATGCCGTTTGTTTTATCTCAGGTCTAACAGTGCTATGTCTTTTATCTCACGCCTCAGTGTCATTTCCATTATCTCAGGCCTGATAGTGCCATTTCCTTTATCTCAGGCCTGATAGTGCCATTTCCTTTATCTCAGGCCTGATAGTGCCATTTCCTTTATCTCAGGCCTGATAGTGCCATTTCCTTTATCTCAGGCCTGATAGTGCCATTTCCTTTATCTCAGGCCTGATAGTGCCATTTCCTTTATCTCAGGCCTGATAGTGCCATTTCCTTTATCTCAGGCCTGATAGTGCCATTTCCTTTATCTCAGGCCTGATAGTGCCATTTCCTTTATCTCAGGCCTGATAGTGCCATTTCCTTTATCTCAGGCCTGATAGTGCCATTTCCTTTATCTCAGGCCTGATAGTGCCATTTCCTTTATCTCAGGCCTGATAGTGCCATTTCCTTTATCTCAGGCCTGATAGTGCCATTTCCTTTATCTCAGGCCTGATAGTGCCATTTCCTTTATCTCAGGCCTGATAGTGCCATTTCCTTTATCTCAGGCCTGATAGTGCCATTTCCTTTATCTCAGGCCTGATAGTGCCATTTCCTTTATCTCAGGCCTGATAGTGCCATTTCCTTTATCTCAGGCCTAATAGTGATATTTCCTTTATCTCAGGCCTGATAGTGCCATTTCCTTTATCTCAGGCCTGATAGTGCCATTTCCTTTATCTCAGGCCTGATAGTGCCATTTCCTTTATCTCAGGCCTGATAGTGCTATTTCCTTTATCTCAGGCCTAATAGTGCTATTTCCATTATCTCAGGCCTAATAGTGATATTTCCTTTATCTCAGGCCTGATAGTGCTATTTCCATTATCTCAGGCCTGATAGTGCTATTTCCTTTATCTCAGGCCTAATAGTGCTATTTCCTTTATCTCAGGCCTGATAGTGCTATTTCCATTATCTCAGGCCTGATAGTGCCATTTCGTTTATCTCAGGCCTAATAGTGCTATTTCCTTTATCTCAGGCCTAATAGTGCTATTTCCTTTATCTCAGGCCTGATAGTGCTATTTCCATTATCTCAGGCCTGATAGTGCTATTTCCATTATCTCAGGCCTGATAGTGCCATTTCCTTTCTCAGGCCTGATAGTGATATTTCCTTTATCTCAGGCCTAATAGTGCTATTTCCTTTCTCTCAGGCCTGATAGTGCCATTTCCTTTCTCTCAGGCCTGATAGTGCCATTTCCTTTATCTCAGGCCTAATAGTGCCATTTCCTTTATCTCAGACCTGATAGTGATATTTCTTTTATCTCAGGCCTAATAGTGCTATTTCCTTTATCTCAGGCCTGATAGTGATATTTCCTTTATCTCAGGCCTAATAGTGCTATTTCCTTTATCTCAGGCCTGATTGTGATATTTCCTTTCTCTCAGGCCTGATAGTGCCATTTCCATTATCTCAGGCCTGATTGTGATATTTCCTTTCTCTCAGGCCTGATAGTGCCATTTCCATTATCTCAGGCCTGATAGTGATATTTCCTTTCTCTCAGGCCTGATAGTGATATTTCCTTTCTCATGCTTTGTATACAATTTCCTTATCTCACGTCTCATTTATCTCACGCCTTGTAAGCCCGTACTCTTCACCTCACAGTAGTTTATTTGTACAGGTTAGTGACAAAAGGTCTCCTGTCCTTTTCTATATACATGTTATTCGCGTTTTATTTCTTCCATTGCTTATCTTGGATATCATTTCTTATATCAGATTTCATAGTACTATCTCTTTCTCGAGTTCACAATGTCGCTTCTATCTCAAAAACCCTATAATGCAATTTCCTTTATCTCAGGCCTTCTAGTTCTCACTTATCTCAGGTCTCGTTTATGCAATTTCTTCACTCAAGCCTGGTCGTGTTTCTTTACTCAATACCCAATTCATTTCAGTGGCATAGGAATGTTTGCGACGAAACCAAAGTACCGGTATCTCAAAGGTTTATATGTCCGTCGTGCATGGTGCATCATCTGAAACCGTTAACCTGCAGGGTCTTGTTCTGTGTGCGTGAAAAATCTTGGCATGTTCTGTATACCGATAAAAATAATCGTCACAAGTGGAACTAGAGGATTCATGTTTCAGATTTACTTTTGTTTTTCTTCTTTTCATTTTGTTTTTGTTGCTTTGTTTCCTAATTTTTAGCGATTGCTTTTAATTTATAGTCGTTTGTCATGGGCTGAATTTAGAAATGACATGAAATGCGTTGTATAGCAGAACCATAAATCACAGCCGTACATAAAGTCAAGGGAGATTATCCTTTCACATAGACGCGACATTATAATTATTAGTTCTGATCTTTAGGAAAACATCGGGCCGTGAGCTGCTTTTTTCCCCAGACAAGTGAAATATTTTTCATTATCAAGTAAGATAAGTTGGACGCTTTACAAACTTTTAATACAATGGCTAAATTTATATGAAAACGCAAACGTCTGTGTTTCTTACAGTTTGTGATTTTAATAGTAGTTTTGTTGATCGTTGTCTGTCGCTACAGGTTTCCGTTTCTCTTTTAAAGTGGTTTATCCATCACTATTTCTCGATCTCAAAAGGATTACCTTTTCACTCTGTAGACCTGTTTCATGTACAAGTGTTCATTGGTTCTTTCAAGCATCGCCATGGCTAGCTTGTGGCTTTAGTTTGCATGTCTCTTTGTTACATAAGTTTTAAAAAAAAATTATGCCTTTCAGGTTTTTTCCCCCCCTTTTTTTTAAACACTATCAAGACACGTACAGGTAGTTTATACACAAGTATCAGGTTCAGTCTACGGATAGTTTGATCTCATCTGTTTGTTATATTTAATAATAATAATAATTACAATATTTATATAGCGCAAAATCTTGATAAAATCAAATCTAAGCGCTGAAACAGACACACACGCACGCACACACACATGGCTATAAATGGGGAGAAAGAATAAAAGCAATAAAAGCAAGAATAAAAGCAATGGAAAATTATAGAGAGCATATCATATACAATTATATATTATAACAATGTGATTCCCCTCCGAGCGGAGACAGGCAGCAGAGGGGGGTTGAGTGAGGTTAGGATTTTATGCAGAGGAGAAAAGGTGAGAGCGGACTTGAAGGAGACAAAAGTAGGTTGCTGACGGACTGAGAGAGGAAGTTTGTTCCAGGAGAGTGGACCAGAAACAGAGAAGGCTCGTGGACCAGGCAGCCATCTATGTCCTTGAAGGACTATCTGCGAGAAAAGGCACCCTGCTGCATCAAGTTTACCAGCGGGATATGGAGTCGTTACAACGCTACAAACAGCTCTAGGACAAGATCTTCACACACTCAACCACTACAACCCAAAGCGCACTGCTGACTTCAACTGGCTCACTAACTTTCCTGACAGTTGGCTCATTGTTGGTGATTTGAACAGTCACGATGCACTTTGGGAAAATAACTATACTCACTCTTCCCCTGCCAATGGAGAACAGATTCAGAATGCTGATGTTATCCTACTAAATGATGGGAGCCCCACCAGATTCCTGATGTTGCTGGCCACTCCACTTCTGCTGTCGATCTCTCTCTCACATCGGCCAACCTCGGTGGTCTAGTTACCTGGAATGTTCTTGAAGACCCCTTGTCTTCAGATCATCTCCCAATTGAGGTTGTTCTTCAACTCACCCCCTGCCATCACAATCCTTCTACACTAAGACACTTCAATCTGGAGAAAGCTGACTGGATCCGATTTCAATCCATATCATCCACAGAGGCTTTCCTAGACCTCAACCAATCAATTGATGACCTAAACGCCCAGATCACAAACCGTATCTACAACGTTGCCAAAGATTCAATTCCACTGAAGAAGAGGCCATTTCAACAACGCGGAAACCCCTGCCTGTCCAAAAGAAACGCCGTGCATATCGACAGTACATACGGCTGAGGAAAACTAGAGCTACTTTCGATGAAATATAGTCCAGCCACAACGCCATGAAAGAAGCAAACATATCCTGTGAGAAGACCATTGCTGAAGCAAAACTTCATTACTGGAATGACAAGGCTCACTCTTGCAATGGTGATATTTCGACTTTATGGAAACATCTGAAACTTTTACGTAGAAGTTATCATCCGCCTGATCACATCTCTTCCTCAGATGGCAAGGTCTTAACTTCTAAAAAAAAAGCTGAAGCTTGTCTTCAACACTTCGCCTGTGCTAGCCTGACTAATCACCTACCTCAGGATCAACAACAGTTTCGACAGGCTGCAGAACAAAGTATGGATCTCTCTCCTCCACTTGGCCAAGATGATCCTCTCACCTTCTTTGAGTTACTTACAGCTCTTCGTAGAATTAAATCCACAAAAACCTCCTGGAGGTGATTGTCTCACTTATCCACTACTTCAAAAATTACCTTCTTCCTTCCTGAAAACAGTTTTAATCTTCTTCAACAAATGCTGGACGGACGGAATTGTTCCTCAATCTTGGAAGGAGGCCATTGTCATTCCAATTCCGAAAGCCAACAAGCCTCGTAATCAGATCAATAACTACAGACCTACATGTATTTTTCTTACTTGGCATCTTGGCAAGGTGTATGAACGCATCATTTAAGATCGCCTTCGGTTTTTTATAGAGAAAAACGGATTGCTCCCTACGTCCCAGGCTGGATTTCGAAAAGGACGTAGTGTCAATGACCATTTAGTTCGCCTTGGTCAACACATCCGTAAAGCATTAGCCAAAAAGAGAGTAATGCTTTCTTGCTTCCTTGACATTGGCAAAGCTTTCGACACTGTGTGGCATGCCAAACTTTTACATCATCTTAAGGAAGCTGGCATTTCATCCAATCTATTCCAATTCATCCGTTCATTTCTCACCAACCGGACCATGGCTGTACGTTGGAAGGACATCACCACCTTGTCTACGAAGATAGACATGGGTGTTCCTCAAGGATCGGTCATTGCTCCCCTTCATTTTACAATTATGATCTCTCAAATAGGTCAACATCTCAAATCGGACACTGTTTTAACGACTTATGCAGACGATGTCGCTCTCTGGAGAATCACCAAGATGCGTCGCCCTCAGAAAACCGGTACAATTCAAAAGTCTGCCATCAACGTGTTTCAAAGTGAACTAAATACTGTTCTCCGTTCCCTAAAGGACAATGGTTTCATTCTCTCTGCTACTAAAACAGTCTTCATACCTGTTTTACGTGCAGTTGGTCGCTTTCCAAAGGATATTCACATCTACACTGATGGCACACCAGTCAAGGCTTCCTCTTCAGTCAAATACCTTGGACTCATATTTCAAAGCAATGGATGTTGGTCCAAACATGTTCATCATGCTACTCTACATGGACGTCGAGCCTTAGGCTTACTTCCATCCATTCGCAGAGAATCCTGGGGACAACGTCGAGAAACTCTTGTTCTCCTCACGCAGAGTCTCGTTCGATCACGACTTCTTTTTTGATCCTCGGCCTTACATGGATCTCCCCATCTCCTACATAAAACAACTTGCCGCAGTTGAATGCACTGCTCTTCGTCTAGCTTTAGGGTTTCCTCACTTTGTTCTTCAACGACTAGTTTATAATGAAGCCGGCATTCTTCCACTTTGGCACTGCATTAAAAGGACTGCCTATGACTACATTTTCCGTTCATCTCAAGTTCCTAACTCAACTGACGTTGAATTAACTGATGATTGGAATACCGTACCATTTACTGACTGTCATCACAGCTTAATGACTTCAACCAAAGATCTACGATTCACAGCTCATCTCCTGAACCAGGATCGGCATTCCCCCAGCAAGTTACCCACTGATCCAGCACCATCTTGGGACCGTGAGCCTCCAGATATCATGGATCATCTGTCCCGCTTTTCCAAAAAGGACAATCCCCATCTCCTTGCCAACATTGTGAACATCTTGATAAGCCCTTCCTTCATGACTATCAGATATACACCAATGGTTCTGTTTTAGACAATGGTAACAGTGGTGCTGGAGTATACCTCGCCTCTCCGAAAATTTCCATGTCCCAGAAACTGTCTTCCACCAACATTCTCTCAGCGGAACTGTGAGCCATTTTCACGGCTCTTTGTTACTTAAATCAACTAGAAGACCCTCCAAAACTCGTCACTCTGAGCCCAAGTATCATCAAGTGTCACTGGATCCATCTTTCAACTCTTCCTTGCTATTCTACATTCACCACACACACACAAAATGTAGCTTTTGACATTTTAAGTGTAGCTTTGCATTATCACCACTTCACAAATGAAACTTCTGGCGCGTTAATTAAGAAGACCAAAATCTTATGAATCATGTGGTTTTGACTTTATCTATAAACGATCAAAATGGCTGACAGTCATTTTACATTTGTAATCAATATGTGAGGAGGCAAAGAAAGGGAGGGTGTGGACATCATGCAGTGTGGGAGGGTGTGGACATCATGCAGTGTTCTTAACAGCAGCAGTTACTCGGTTCCAAATTGTTTGCATCTGACTTCACGCAGTCCATTAATACTGACGTTCTGTAATGGAAGCCAAATATTCAATTTTCTTCGCAAATTTACAAACTGATCTATGCAAAATATAATTCAAAAGTAAGCAAACATACAATTAAACAGCAAACGAATCATCTTCCATGATTTTTCTTGATTAGGTTAAGGCCCGCACACACAAAAGACCGCGCGAGAATGGAAAATCATCTAGACCATGGCACTCACCTAGCCGCCCCACAACCTGGTATAAAAATACACAAGACAAACGTATATTTCCCTGATCCGCTCCCTTGAAGGCCAATTAGCCTTATTACCTTTCTCAAGTCTTGGTTGTGGAAAAACAAAAAACAAAAAAAAATTAAAAGGGGGGGGGGGGGGGAGGGGGGATGAGATGGCGCTACTTTGCAGCAAAGTGCTCTCAACAAGAAGAGCAGCCTAAGTCCAAGTATCATCATGTCCCACTGGATCCATCTTACAACTCTTCCTTGTTATTCTACATACACCACACACACACAAAATGTAGCTTCTGACATTCTAAGTGTAGCATTCCAAGTTTTAATGTAGCGTTCATAAGCAGTATCACCAAATCGCACATGAAACGTCGGTGCAGTAAGAAGTACAGCTCCTCTCAAACAGCTCTGTAATATGGAGCTATACCTTTGTGTACAACATTCTAACACGTTGTACGCTGCTTGTGCCTGCCTTCAGTATGACTTCAATAAGTCCAATCACTCATGTTCTTTAATGGAAGCAAACAGTTCAATTTTCTTAGCAAAGTTAGAAATTGATCTCTACAGAATATACGGTAAAAGCAAGTATGTAATTTAAAAATAAATGAATCATCTTAATGCTTTTTCTTGTTGAAATTATGCCCGGTGCACACAAAATGTCCTACAATAATTAAAAACTGTGCAGAGCATGGCATTCATCCAGCTGCCTACGGCCTGGTACAAAAATACTACAGAGATTTCCTTCCCTTGAAGGCCAATTTGCCTTCTTACCTT
This sequence comes from Monoplex corrugatus, assembly GCA_030674185.1. Classification (NCBI taxonomy): domain Eukaryota; kingdom Metazoa; phylum Mollusca; class Gastropoda; order Littorinimorpha; family Ranellidae; genus Monoplex; species Monoplex corrugatus. The sequence goes on along the minus strand of CM060311.1, from coordinate 3,900,840 downwards.
CAAGTCTGTTAAAAAAAACAAAAAACCCCTTGGCGTTGCTCTGCAGCAACACGCTCTCAATGGGGAGAGCAGCCCAACCAAAAGTAGCATCATGTCCCACTGGATCAATCTTACAACTCTCCCTTGCTATACTACACACACACACATACACACAGCATGTAGCTTTTGACATTTTGAGTTCAGCATTCCAAGTTTTAGAGAAGCGCTCATATGCAGTATCACCACTTCACACGTGAAACGCTGGCACTCTAAGAAGAGCAACATTTCATAAATCATCATGTGGTTTTGACTTGATCTAAAAAACGTTCAAAATGGCCGACAAGTCATTATTTTACATTTGTAATCAATATGTGAGGGGGCAAAGAAAGGGAGGGTGTGGACATCATGCAGTGTTCTTCACAGCAGCAGTCATTCCGTTCCAAACTGTTTGCATTTTCAGACTTTACAACCTTCATGACAAATACTCTCTCCTCTGATCATGTCACAGATAAAACCAGGTTACCCCAGGCACACATTATACACACAAGTATCAGGCCCTGTACATCAACAGTTTGATCTCTCCTGTTTGTGTTGTTTTTGGTTTTGTTTTATAGTCCCACGACTTTATACATGATTATTTTTTGGTCAAAGAAATGAAAATGATGAAAACAAAATGGAAAAAGATTATGCAAAGTACTCTGGTCTCTGTAAGAAAAGACAAAGTTTGTGCACATACTATTTGTATCTGGCCTTGCAGCATGCACAGCATATCACTGTTCCTGCATCATCATCACTGATTCAGAAACATTGCACAACACAGTAAGTTCATTAATTACATTCATAGTTTCTGCATCATCACAGATGTGCCATTGATCATCACTACAGGCACAATCAATCACAGTCCTAAGTGAATAGCCTTGCCTTGTCTTGATGCCAGGCGCAGGGACCGTCTAAGGGTTGACACTGGTGGTGGACCGCAGACAGGCCTGTGTGAAGTCATGGGATCAGGGTCAGACACAACAGGCACTAATGTCGGAAGAACTACCTGCCTGGGGGCTGGAATCACATGAACAACTGGTTTGTCACCGTCTCACTTTGGAATCATGTGACTAGCGATGCTGGCGACTCTGGTTGTTAGTCGTCCTCTAGGGCCAAGGGGCAGGTTTGCTGTCAGAGTCTTTGTGGCGGAGATAAGTTCACCAACTGCCACAATGACTTGGGTTCCATGCTGATCTTCCACAACTGTTTCCAAGATGGCTACAGGTGATCGTGCAGACAGCAATCGTTCTTCTGGGAAAGGTTGGCAATCCTCACAAAACGTGATGTTGAGTCTCTGCAGATAAGTGTTGGAACCACCACGGTCACCTGGAAGGCGTTTTTTGACGAGGGTGATGCCAGAAGATGGGAGGATGAACGTGGACTACTGACTTTAATGGAGGCTATGGATGTGAAAACAAGAATTGGCATGGCAACAACAACAACAAAAAAGTCCAGTTAACCATTGTATGGAAAAACTGGGTTTCCCAAAGATTTAAAATTAAGAATCCTGAAAATTGTTATCTGACTCGTTTTATTGCAAGGTTGCAAAGCCTGGACGTCAAGACAAAGAGAATGAAGTCAGTGCAGCAGAAACGTGGCTCTATTTTCACCTTCAGTCAAATGGACGGACAGAAGATCAATCAATAACATATCAAAGGAATTGAATATTGAGCATCAACTGCTAAGAGATCAACAACAGAAAGCTCAATTATGTTAGGCCATTCGATCATAAACACCAGAACATACGATATAAACGGTCCCGCAGGGGGAAGTTGAGGCAAGGAGAAGAAAGGGATGACCGCACACCACCACCTTTAATAACATCCCCGATGTCTGTGGTCCGGGAATCCAGGAAGTCGTCAACAGATGTCTCAATGGTTTGCAGCACGAGCAAAACATGATATAAACTGATGTCTGTGGTCCGGGAATCCAGGAAGTCGTCCACAGATGTCTCAATGGGTTGCAGCACGAGCAAAAGTTTTGCTTCACAAATGAAGCTTTCAGCATCTTCCTCCCCAAAGAATCTGGGAAGTTTGTGGAGTCAAGGGGTGTACAGGATGTGGTCACGGTTGGGTCTTTCATCATCGGCCATCCTATTCTAGTTCTTTTCAGTCCCTAGTGCTCAGGTTCACGTTCATATGGCTTATATATAACCCAGCCAACTACTACAGCTATATGAGGGTTAACACCACGTCAAAAATGACACCCAGCTTAAAGTATAAAGGCAACAGTTAAAAACCATGCTCACAGTTATCTTTGCCAGTCTAAAATGCAATTAAAGAAAAACATGTAAAATCATGTCATGTGAAATCTGTTACATGGCTGTTTACTGCAGGCTGTTTAGCTCTACGGCGTGGCTGTTTATAAGTCAGGGTACTCGGCATGCGGCAAGACTGGCAGCGGTTCTGGTGAAAAATGCTTCACCACTACGCTGGCTATTTTATCTACTGGATGGCGCTGAACATGTACACGGCACAAAGCGGGTCACGCTCACAGTGACAGCGGTGCTTTGCTGGGCTGAAGCTGGCAGAGAGAAAGCTATAATGTATCACCGTGTTTATCATTAAATCATCAACATCAAATTACGTCAAACATACTTAATCCGAATGAATTAACAAGACTGACAATTCCAGGGATGTGAAACATTACTAGTGTCCTAAAACTTTTACAAGATTAAAATACTATGAGCAAAACAGAAACATCAAATGTCATACATCTGTAACTTTTTGTTCTGTGTGCATATTACACCTAGTTTATATAGTGCTCAAGTATTGACAGACCAGAGCCATACATCCACACTACACTGTAACAACAAGAAACGTATGGATGATTTACTCCAGGCTCACACTTGACTCTGAAGCAAAGGTTGTGAGAATTACTGACCATAACATCTGTAGCGCTGTTTCATTCCAGCTTTAAACCGACTGTAGTTATCACACAGGCAATCACACATTAGATAAATGCCACCACCAGTCCCGAGAAAGTGAAGGGGAAACAATCAAAATGTAAGCAAATTACAGACTACAGAATGACTGGAACACTGCATACACTCCACATTTACCGTGTTCAGAAATTGTTACAATGCCTACATGTACTATGTGGTGGACCTCACCCCGCATTGATCTACATCTATACTTCACAAATGTTTCAATTTCACACAAAAAGACTTCGTCCAAAAATCAAACAAGCACAGTGCTAAAACACACAAAGTGGAAAAGATCCTTACATGAACATAAATCCACACAAAACTAAATCAACCAAATTGGTCGGTATCAGAAGTGGCACAATGAGAGCATAACACGGCCAATTTTAAGTAAGCGCAAAAAAAAAACAGTGCCTCAAGATCGGCGTTGGAATGCCAGGAACTAGGTCAAGGCAAGGGGACAAAGTCAGGTCAAGGCAGCAGCTAAATTAGCTTTGCCCGCAGCACAAATGAACAGCCAAAAAATTGCATCCGGGGGGACGTCTGTGAAGAGGTTCTTTAAGGAGTCCGCTATTTAGTGCTTATGTCTCACATCGTACAAGTCCAATGAATCAAGGTGGTGCCCGATGCTCAACGGCTCGTCACATGGTATACACTGTGGTAATTCATTCTTGGTCAGGGTCCAATCCTGTTGTCTGTTGTGATGGGATGGTGGTAAGGACTGAAGCCACAAGACAGAAGACACAAGACAGAAGCACACAAGACAGAAGCACACAAGACAAGCACACAAGACAGAAGCACACAAGACACAAGCCAGAAGCACACAAGACAGAAGCACACAAGGCAGAAGACAAGACAGAAGCACACAAGACACAAGCACACAAGACAGAATCACACAAGACACAAGCACACAAGCCAGAAGAAAAAAAACAGAAGCACACAAGACAAGACAGAAGACAAGACACAAGCACACAAGACAGAAGCACACAAGACAAGCCATAAGACACAAGACAGAAGCACACAAGACAGAAGACACAAGACAGAAGCCACAAGACAGGAGCCACAAGACAGAAGCCACAAGACAGAAGCCACAAGAGAGAAGCACACAAGACAGAAGACAAGCACACAAGACAGAAGCACACAAGACAGAAGCACACAAGACAGAAGCACACAAGACAGAAGCACACAAGACAGAAGCCACAAGACAGAAGACACAAGCACACAAGACAAGCACACAAGACAGAAGCACACAAGACACAAGACAAGACACAAGCACACAAGACAGAAGCACACAAGACAGAAGCACACAAGACAGAAGACACAAGCACACAAGACAGAAGCACAGAAGACACAAGACAGAAGCACACAAGCCAGAAGCACAAAAGCCAGAAGCACACAAGACAGAAGACACAAGACAGAAGCACACAAGACAGAAGACAAGCACACAAGACAGAAGACAAGCACACAGACACAAGCCACAAGACAGAAGCACACAAGACAGAAGCACACAAGACAGAAGCACACAAGACACAAGCCCACAAGACAGAAGCACACGAGACAGAAGCACACAAGACAGAAGACACAAGACAGAAGCACACAAGACAAGCACACAAGACAGAAGCACACAAGACAGAAGCCACAAGACAGAAGACACAAGCACACAAGACAGAAGCAAACAAGACCACAAGACAGAAGCACACAAGACAGAAGACACAAGCCAGAAGCACACAAGCCAGAAGCACACAAGACAGAAGACACAAGACAGAAGCACACAAGCATACAAGACAAGCACACAAGACAAGCCAGAAGCACACAAGCCACAAGCACACAAGACAAGCACACACGACAGAAGACAAGCACACAAGACAGAAGCACACAAGACAGAAGCACACAAGACAGAAGCACACAAGACAGAAGCACACAAGACAGAAGCACACAAGCATACAAGACAGAAGAGCGCAGGTGGTAAGGCAACATGAGTGTGAAGATCAGGGAAGGCACAGCTGGTGTTTATTCTATCCCAATCGCTCACAACCAGACCAGAGGATAAAGGCACACACCATTCACACTCGCATATACTCTACAAGTGAACCGCAATGACAGCCCCGAGAGCCTGCAAGTGAATAACTCCCTGGAACCCCTGAGGCACCAGATTTGTTTCTTTCGTGCAAAGTCAGTTGTTCACCTTGCGGTCAATATAACAAGGTTCCGGTTCATATTGCTTATAGCCCCGCAGATTATTACAGTCATTATCAGGGCTAACACCACATTAAGCCATAAACAAACGCAAACATATACATCAGAACAAATGTGCACAGTACACAGACTGCTGCAGTTTACATCACTTCGCAAAACAATCACCGAGGTCAAAACTATGATCAATTTTAGTCAATGAATAAACCTTGCTGACAGGGATTGTAGCCATAATTTTACATATATAACCAGCTAATATTAATCCACAAATAGCCATAATTTTACATATATAACCAGCTAATATTAATCCACAAATAGCCATAATTTTACATATATAACCAGCTAATATTAATCCACAAATAGCCATAATTTTACATATATAACCAGCTAATATTAATCCACAAATAGCCATAATTTTACATATATAACCAGCTAATATTAATCCACAAATAGCCATAATTTTACATATATAACCAGCTAATATTAATCCACGAAAAATGTTGTTGTGACTGTTGTGGCTGCAAGTGCTTGTAGTATCTCCTTGTAAAGTTGGTTTTATTTTTTTAACAAATCAAACATAACAGCAATAACAGCAGAAGAGTGGCAGAATGGCTCATACCTCTGCCTGCCATTAACTAAACTCGAGGTTCCAGGGTTTGTTTCCTGTAAAGGCTTTGACTTTTCTCCTCAGTCTCACCTGAAAATCAAACTGAACGTCTTGTCCTTTGGAAGGGGACGAAAAATGAGTCGGATCCGTACGCCTTCTGGCTTGCGCACGCAAAATATCCCGTGGCAACTGAAAATCGTGAAGAGCAGGGTATTCGCCTGGCTTGCCCTGGTACAAAAACACTGGAGAGACGGGTTCATTTCCCAGGTCCCTCCCCTTGAAGACTGATTAGTCTCCCCGTTTTCCTGAAGTCTTGCCCACCACCCACCCCCAACCAAATGGGTGGTGCTGTACTGCAACAACACACTGTCAATGGGGAGAGCAACCCGAGTGTCATACAGTAACTCTTTATTTTTCTTTTATTGTTGTTTAAAGCCCAGCCGACTGCGCAGAGCCATATCAGGGCTATAACCGCTTCAAAACACAAAACTTCATCAGGAAAAAAAAGAAAAGAAAAATTAAGTACACATATCAATGCATTCGCGCACATAATCTAAGGGACATGCCCCTGGCATAGGACCATTCCGTCCGATTTATCGCACAGGGGAGATTTAAAAAAAACACCTGAATACAAATGTAAGCATACATAAGGACACCAAAACATATATACAAACAAGCATAAATTACCTAAAATTGCTTCCGCATATCTCACCTCCTTAGAGCCAAAAATGCACTTATACATGTACCCAATTATCAATCTGAAGAAAAAGTATATAAGACTTTATCGAAAAAATACAGATGAATGGACCATCAAGGCAGAAAATAAGTAGAAATGACAAAGCAAGGCAACAAGGCTGAAACAAAGACAGTGAAAGAAAAGAGGAAATTTCTAGCACAGAATTTCCAGAGGGTGGGGATACTATTTTTACCGAAAGAGCCCCCGGCAACCCAACGGGGGGCCGAGTGTCATACAGTAAATCCATTGTGACAAAAAGTCATGAATATGACTATAAACACAGTCATGAACATGCCTACGTCTTTCTATCATGACCATGCACAACCATCATCAAAAACAAAAGCAAGCAAAGTTACCACTTTCAAGGAAGATGGGAGATCCTTCATAATAATAATAATTTATAATAATTATAATAATAATAATTACAATATTTATATAGCGCAAAATCTTGATAAAAAATCAAATCTAAGCGCTGAAGCAGACACACACGCAAGCACGCACGCACGCACGCACACGCACGCACACACACACACACACACACGCATGGCTATAAATGGGAGAGAAAGAATAAAAGCAATAAAAGCAAGAATAAAAGCAATGGAAAATTATAGAGAGCATAGCATATACAATTATATATTATAACCATGTGATTCCCTCCGAGCGGAGACAGGCTGCAGAGGGGGGGGGGGGGGGGGGGGGGGGGGGTTGAGTGAGGTTAGGATTTTATGCGGAGGAGAAAAGGTGAGTTTTGAGAGCGGACTTGAAGGAGACAAAAGTAGGTTGCTGACGGACTGAGAGAGGAAGTTTGTTCCAGGAGAGTGGACCAGAAACAGAGAAGGCTCGTGGACCATAGGTATTGAGCTTAGTGCGTGGAAAGCGAAAAGTCAGAGGATCGGAGGCAGAGCGGAGGGTACGTGAGGGAAGATAGATCTCAAGTAGGCATGACAGGTAATCGGGGGCTGCGTTATTGAGGCTTTTGTAGCACATGGTGTCTAGTTTGTACTGTATGCGCTTTGATACAGGGAGCCAGTGAAGTTGTGCCAGGAGAGGAGATATGTGGTCAGCTTTTTTCTTTTTGAGTACAAGGCGTGCAGCATTGTTTTGAATGCGCTGTAGGATGTGAATGGTGGAGGCAGGAAGACCAGACAGGAGTGAATTGCTGGTTGTGATGCTGGTTGTCATCTGTTGTTGCACATTGTGTTGATCTCACCTGTGACAAAATAATTCTTTGTTAAAAAATAATGCTCTCCGTTTTTCTCTACACATTGTCGTAATCGAACTCTTTGTTGTCCTAAACAGTGAAGTCAATGCGCAAAATCACTGAGGGAAACTAGATACACACAAATTTGTCGAAAAAAATGTCCGTCCATTACTTGTTCAAGTCTGCCACATCACTTTCATCTTTAATAAGTAACGACCCAGCAGTTCTTGGACATGTAAGATACAGGTTGTCCTATAACCCTGTGATTGTAAGGGAGTTCAAGTTCGTATTGATTAACTGACGTTTTTTTAAACCGAGACTACGCATATACTGTGATACGGGAGATTATACTGACAGCAGAGTTTAACCATTTTTCTAAGTAGATTTCTTTCCTTTTGACCAAAGGAGACTGTTGGAACTATTTTTGGCTTGTTTTCGCGGTAACCGAAACAAAGAAATTTCGAAGAGTCAAAAGACTCTACGCCTGTATTTAATCATTTTTGTGACAAAATATTCATAAAAGCAGAACTCATAGTGACTTCCAGTGAAGAATGTATATCCTGTGACATGTTCAGTGCAGTTTTGTGACATGGATATTTAATGGACAAGCAGCAGTTTGGTAAGTCATGTGTGTGAACATCCGGAACTTTTCTATTTTTGCTATTTGTATGCCTTTTTCAATGGTAAACCAGAAAAAAATGAAAGCATGCGTAAAAAAATTATCTAAAAATATGAATACCTAAGTATCAATCCTATTCAACAAAGATTCTGTAAACCTTTATGGACAACAATGTTGACAGAATCAGCAAAGCAAAGCAAAAGAGAAAGGAAGAGATGGCAGACAGTAGAAACAAGATAAGTCAGAACAAGAGGTGAAGACATCACATCAATATGGTAAAGGATGGAGCAATTAACAAGTTCAACAGACAGAAACCTACTGACACACTTAACCAGACAGAACATGTACACCAATATACTATGTATAAATACATATCCCCTTCACAAGGGGCTGTAACTGTAATGAATAAATAATCTGATATCTGAACATCATTAATATTTACCTTAGTCTGTGACACTGCCACTGTCATTCATCATGTCTTGACGGGGCAAGCACTCCTGTTGGAACAAAAAAGTCAAAATGTGTATCATGTAAGAAGACATCACACTGCGCGCGCGCGCACGCACACACCCCCTCCCCCATAAATACAATACCTACAGTTCAAAATATCCATCAGTTCATGTGTCTCATACAAAATGTGCATGCACACATCAAGAAAAATCAGAACCCTAAAAAATGTTCAACATTTCAAATGACCACACATGTACAACAAAACCCAGGCCATCACTGGTAAATACCCCACACATCCTACATTACTTGACTCTTACATCAAAACACGTACCTTACTCTTGAAAACTGCTTTGAGACATCTCTGTCTGCTGTTATCAGTATTCCTTTCCCCCTCATATTGATAGGACATCACACCTGTAGAAAGAACATATCAAAATATCACTTTAGTGCTCAGCCATTGACCCTGACGGGATATCACACCTGTCAAAAGAACATTTTACATCACAACAGCGCGCAGCCACAGACCCTGATGGAGCATCACACCTGTAGAAAGAACATTTTACATCACAACAGCGCGCAGCCACAGACCCTGATGGAGCATCACACCTGTAGAAAGAACATTTTAAAATATCACCTCAGTGCTCAGCCAGACATTGATGGGACACCACACCTGTAGAAAAAAACTTTAAAACACTATGCCGCTCAGCCACTGACCCTAATGGGACAGCTGACATGTAGAAAGAACATTTTAAACCAATTCAGAGCTCAGGTATTGACCCTAATGGAAGATCACATCTGTCAAAAACATTTTAAAACATCAGCTCAGTGCTCTACCACTGACCCTGTAGGACATCACACCTGTTGAAAAGAACATATTAAAACGCCATTCCACTCAGCCACTGACCCCGATAGGAGTCACACCCGTTGAAAGAACACTTTAAAACATCACCTCAGTGCTCGGCCACTGACCCTGATGGGACATCATACCTGGAGAAACATTTTAAAACCTCACATTAGTATCCAGCCACTGTCCCTGATAGGACATCACAAACTCACATCAGCTCATAACTCTGATCGGACCTAATACCTGTAGAAAGAACATTTTTAAACATCACATCAGAGCTCTGCTTATATATCTGTTGAAAAAACAATTTAAATCATCAACCCAGTGCCTAGCGACCAACTCTCATGGGACATCACACCTGTAAAAAGAACCGTTTAAGACATCACATCAGTGCTCATCTATTGACCATTATGGGTTATCACGCCTGTCAAGAGAACATTTTAAAAATGACAACGCTCAGCCATTCACCTTGAAGGCACATCTGACCTGTAGAAAGAACATTTTAAAACATCACCTCAATGCTCAGCTAATAACTGATGAGACATCACACCTGTTGAAAAACATTTATAACATCACCTCAGTGCCTGGCCACCACTCTCATGGGACACTACACCTGCCGAAAGATCATTTTAAAGCATCACTTCAATGCTCAGCCACTGATCCTGATGGGATATCACACCTGTAGAAAGAACATTTTAAAACCTCATTTCAGTGCTCCGCCACTGATCCTGATGGGACATCACACCTGTAGAAAGAACATTTTAAAACCTCATTTCAGTGCTCTGCCACTGATCTTGATGGGACATCACACCTGTAGAAAGAACATTTTAAAGCATCATCTTGGTGCTCTGCCACTGATCTTGATGGGACATCACACCTGTAGAAAGAACATTTTAATACATCACATCAGAGCTCTGCCACTGATCTTGATGGGACATCACACCTGTAGAAAGAACATTTTAAAACCTCATCTCGGTGCTCTGCCACTGATCTTGATGGGACATCACACCTGTAGAAAGAACATTTTAATACATCACATCAGAGCTCTGCCACTGATCCTGATGGGACATCACACCTGTAGAAAAAAACAACATTTTAATACATCACATCAGAGCTCTGCCACAGTCCCTAATAGGACATCACACCTGTGGAAAGAATATTTTAAAATATCACATCAGAGCTCTGCCACAGTCCCTAATAGGACATCACACCTGTGGAAAGAATATTTTAAAATATCACCTCAGTGCTCAGCCACTGACCCTGATGGGACATCACACCTGTGGAAAGAACATTTTAAAACCTCATCTCGGTGCTCTGCCACTGATCTTGATGGGACATCACACCTGTAGAAAGAACATTTTAAAACCTCATCTCGGTGCTCTGCCACTGATCCTGATGGGACATCACACCTGTAGAAAGAACATTTTAAAACCTCATCTCGGTGCTCTGCCACTGATCCTGATGGGACATCACACCTGTAGAAAGAACATTTTAAAACCTCATCTCGGTGCTCTGCCACTGATCCTGATGGGACATCACACCTGTAGAAAGAACATTTTAAAACATCTCGGTGCTCTGCCACTGATCCTGATGGGACATCACATCTGTAGAAAGAACATTTTAAAACATCTCGGTGCTCTGCCACTGATCCTGATGGGACATCACATCTGTAGAAAGAACATTTTAAAACATCACATCAGAGCTCTGCCACAGTCCCTAATAGGACATCACATCTGTAGAAAGAACATTTTAATACATCACATCAGAGCTCTGCCACAGTCCCTAATAGGACATCACATCTGTAGAAAGAACATTTTAATACATCACATCAGAGCTCTGCCACAGTCCCTAATAGGACATCACACCTGTAGAAAGAACATTTTAATACATCACATCAGAGCTCTGCCACAGTCCCTAATAGGACATCACACCTGTGGAAAGAATATTTTAAAATATCACCTCAGTGCTCAGCCACTGACCCTGATGGGACATCACATCTGTCGAAAGAACATTTCAATAAAAATACAAATTAACTCGAAACGTTTACACCTGGCAACAAGCACATCAATGACGAAAAAAAAAACAGGAATAAAAATGTCAATTTGCAAATACCCATTGCCTCAACTCCCTGTATCTTTGTTCAGAAGATCGCCATCATCCTTGTCTTTCTTGGAAATCATATTTGCCAACAGAACAGGGAAAACAGATGTAATACCTAAAAGTACCAAACGCCAAATACTACCCTCCAACCCCACTCCCATATTTTTTCTATCTTCTAACATGAACACTACTGAAATTTAGACCCAACATTAAAGGTAAATAACATGATCTCTAAATAAAATATTCACACATATCACATCTTAATTTTAAATCTTTAAAGTGTAGTTTATAAACAAAGCTGAATTCAGTCTAAATGCCATACATAAATAAATAAAAAAATTACCCATAAACCAGTTTCATGTTATCACTCATACTTGTACACGCTATCAATAATACAATCTACTGTACACCACTCAAGGCTACTACAATTTTAACTGCAACAGCTTTTAAACCCTTTCAGTGCCAGACATTCTGGAATGACGGAAACTCCCAGCACCAGACTTTTTCTGCAGTCACAGCAACAACAGCCACTGCCTGTAAATGCTTACAACTTCCCTATTTTTTAACCAATTCTCTTGCTGAAAACTTAGGGAAATCTCCATGCCGTGCACAAAACATGACCTCTTCTCTCTCCCAAAACAAAGAGTGATTGCCACAAGAGTAACGTCACATTTACTTATCGCAAAACTGTGACATGGGAAGTGAGCCAGGTGGTTGTAAAATGTGACATGGGCAGTGAGCCAGGTGGTTGTAAAATGTGACATCAGCAGTGAGCCAGGTGGTTGTAAAAATGCGACATCAGCAGTGAGCCAGGTGGTTGTAAAAATGCGACATCAGCAGTGAGCAAGGTGGTTGTAAAAATGCGACATCAGCAGTGAGCCAGGTGGTTGTAAAAATGCGACATCAGCAGTGAGCCAGGTGGTTGTAAAAATGCGACATCAGCAGTGAGCCAGGTGGTTGTAAAAATGCGACATCAGCAGTGAGCAAGGTGGTTGTAAAAATGCGACATCAGCAGTGAGCAAGGTGGTTGTAAAAATGCGACATCAGCAGTGAGCAAGGTGGTTGTGAAAATGCGACATTGGCAGTGAGCCAGGTGGTTGTGAAAATACGACATTGGCAGTGAGCCAGGTGGTTGTGAAAATGCGACATTGGCAGTGAGCCAGGTGGTTGCAAAAATGTGACATCGGCAGTGAGTCAGGTGGTTGCAAAAACGCGCTATCGGCAGTGAGCCAGGTGGCTGCAAAAATGCGACATCGAAAGTGAGCCAGGTGGTGCAAATATGCGACACGGGCAGTGAGCCAGGTGGTTGCAAAAATGCGACATGGGCAGTGAGTCAGGTGGTTGCAAAAATGAGACATGGGCAGTGAGTCAGTTGGTTGCAAAAATGCGACATGGGCAGTGAGTCAGGTGGTTGCAAAAATGCGACATGGGCAGTGAGTCAGGTGGTTGCAAAAATGCGACATGGGCAGTGAGTCAGGTGGTTGCAAAATGTGACATGGGCAGTGAGCCAGGTGGTTGCAAAATGTGACATGGGCAGTGAGCCAGGTGGTTGCAAAATGTGACACTGGCAGTGAGCCACGTGGTTGCAAAATGTGACATGGGCAGTGAGCCAGGTGGTCTCAAAAATGCAACATCGGCAGTGAGCCAGGTGATCTCAAAAATGCGACATCAGCAGTGAGCCAGGTGGTCTCAAAAATGCGACATCAGCAGTGAGCCAGGTGGTCTCAAAAATGCGACATCAGCAGTGAGCCAGGTGGTCTCAAAAATGCAACATCAGCAGTGAGCTAGGTGGTTGCGACATCAGCAGTGATCCAGGTGGTTGCAAAAAATGCGACATCGGAAGTGAGCCAGGTGTTTGCAAAAATGCGACATCGGCGCCGTAAGGGTTAACTAAAACAATGGGCACAGAGTTCAAATGAGTAAATGTCCAACTTCCTATACGAAGGTCCTGGGTTTGATCCACCTAGAATCTCTTTCTCGTGGGGAAAAGATGGAAAATTTTTCCAATTTCCCAGCTTAATGTGTGGGCAGTCCTGCCACTGCCTACATCCATCACCTTTGTGTTTATACATATGCAAAATGCCAAATATGTACCGGTATGTTAAAAGCCCCGTAAGCCGTATCAGTTTCTTGCTTACGGAAACACGAAAACCACCAACATGCATGCCCATCGAAAAAGAAAATGCTTAAAGATTAATATCAGATATACACACATACTTATCTTAGCTCAGGAGATCGCCATCGTTGTTGGAACCGGCTCCACCATCATCTCCAGGGGTCTGGAATGGGGCGTCTAACCTGAAACGAAGAAACAATGTTATATCTGAAATACACACACGCACGCGCAGTCACACCCCCCCCCCCTCTTACCTCTAACCCCCTCCCATCCCCCAACCCCTTTCCCATCCCCCTCCCAAACTCAGATAGAACACTCACAGCTGTAGGAAAAATTTTTTAGAACATCTGAGTGCTCAGTCACTGTCCCTAATGGGACATCACACTTGTCAAAAGAATATTTTAAAACATCACCTCAGTGTTCAGCCACTGAACCTGATCGCAGACATCATCATACCTGTAGAAAGAAATATTAAAGCAAAACCTCATTACTCTGCTACTGTCCCTGATGGGACATCACACCTGTCGAAAGAACACTTTAAAATATCTTGGTGGCTGAGCATTGAGGTAATATTTTCAAATATTCTTTCCACAAGTGTGATGTCCTATTGGGGACAGTGGCCGACACCAATGTGACATCACACCTGTTGAAGGAATAAATTATCACCTCAGTCCTCAGTCATTGACCCTGATGGGGACATCCTACCTGTAGAAGAAACATTTTAAAACATCACCTCAGTGCTCAGCCACTCACCTTGATGGGTCATCACACCTGTTGAAAGAACATTTTCATAAAAACACAATCGACTCGAAACGCTTCCACCTGGCAACAAGCACAACAACAACGGAAAAAGAGGAATAAAAATGTCAAATAGCACTTACCCGCTGCCTGAACCCTCAGCATCTTTGTTCAGAAGATCGCCATCATTCTCGTCTTTCTGAGAAATCATACCTGCCAATAGAACAGTAAAAATGCTGTAATACCTGAACCTACCAAACGCCAAATACTATCTTCTAAGTCTAACCCCACTCCCATACTTATTCTATCCTCTAACATGAACACTAATGAAATCTAGACCTAACAAACGTAAATATGATCTTTAAAAAATTGAACAAATAGCATTTATCCATATCACATCTTAATTTTAAATCTTTAAAGTGTAGCTTATAAACAAAGCTGAATTTAGTCTAAATAAATCTAAAAAAAAAACCGTTAACCAATTTCATACTATTACTCACGATTGTGCACACTATCAGTAACACAATCTACTATGCATAAGACAACGCTACAACAATTTTAACTGCAACAGTTTCAAACTAAAACAAAGGGCACACAAGTCAAGTGGGTAAATGCTCGACTTCCTATAGCAAGGTCATGGATTCGATCCACCTAGAACCTCTTACTCGTGAGGAAAAGATGAAAATTTTTCCAATTTCCAAAATCAATGTGTGGGCAGTCCTACCACTACCTAGACCTTATCCCCTTTATGAGTACACATACACAAAATGGCAAATATGCATGTTAAAAGTCCTGTAACCCATGTCAGTTTCTCGCTTACGGAAACATGAAAACACCAAAAATGCATGCCCATCGAA
Source organism: Monoplex corrugatus (assembly GCA_030674185.1). Taxonomy (NCBI): domain Eukaryota; kingdom Metazoa; phylum Mollusca; class Gastropoda; order Littorinimorpha; family Ranellidae; genus Monoplex; species Monoplex corrugatus. Next base: position 3,885,438 of record CM060311.1, on the reverse strand, counting down.
AATGAAAAAGCTTAAATATTAGTATCACATAAATAAACAAACATATACTTATCTTAGTTCTGGAGGTCGCCATCATTGTTGGAACCAGCTCCACCATCATCTCTCTGGGTCTAGACTGGGGTGCCTCACCTGAAACAAAGAAACCAAGCTGTTATATCCGAAATACACATACACACACGCAGTCACACATACACACGCAGTCACACACACACACGCAGTCACACCCCCTCCCCATCCACCCCCTCCCTCCCACCCCACCCCCCTTCCCTCCCACCCCACCCAACCCCTTCCCTCCCACCCCCAACCCCCTTCCCTCCCACCCCCCTTCCCTCCCACCCCCCAACCCCTTCCCTCCCACCCCAACCCTTCCCTCCCACCCTACCCAACCCCCTTCCCTCCCACCCCAACCCAACCCCTTCCCTCCCTCCCACCCCTTCCCACCTCAACCCCGGAATGAAATAAAAAAAAAATGAAATAGAATAAAGAAAAAATAGTAAAAATTGAAAATAAAATAAAACTAGAATAAAAGAAATTAATATGAAATAAATAAAAAATAAAAATAAAATGTTTACCACTACCAGTCTCCTACTTTAAACAAAGTCATCTTAAGGAATATCAATTAACCACTTGACCACCACGTCCACCAATCAACACCTCTGTACTCTGAGCATTGTAAAAGCCGACTGTGTGTCACACTAATAGAAGGTTGAGAATGTCAACAACATGTACGCTTTGTCCCATAGCCCTGAAATTTAACCCTTTGACTCCTGCATCTGCCCACCAGTATCCTGTACTGCTGATCATGCTAGCAAAGCAAAACCTTAACCCTTTGATTCGCTCACCCTTTCCATCAGCTTCTTGCAGGAAGTTGGTGGCAATGGTGAGGGATTCAAAGGATTAAGTTATTGCAGTTGATGGATAGGGTGTGGGAGTCAAAGGGTCAAGTTTTTGCAGTTGATGGATAGGGTGTGGGAGTCAAAGGGTCAAGTTTTTGCAGTTGATAGGGTGTGGGAGTCAAAGGGTTACGTTTTTGCAGTTGATGGATAGGGTGTGGGAGTCAAAGGGTCAAGTTTTTGCAGTTGATAGGGTGTGGGAGTCAAAGGGTTACGGTTTTGCAGTTGATGGATAGGGTGTGGGAGTCAAAGGGTCAAGTTTTTGCAGTTGATAGGGTGTGGGAGTCAAAGGGTCAAGTTTTTGCAGTTGATGGATAGGGTGTGGGAGTCAAAGGGTCAAGTTTTTGCAGTTGATAGGGTGTGGGAGTCAAAGGGTTACGTTTTTGCAGTTGATGGATAGGGTGTGGGAGTCAAAGGGTCAAGTTTTTGCAGTTGATGGATAGGGTGTGGGAGTCAAAGGGTCAAGTTTTTGCAGTTGATAGGGTGTGGGAGTCAAAGGGTTACGTTTTTGCAGTTGATGGATAGGGTGTGGGAGTCAAAGGGTCAAGTTTTTGCAGTGGATAGGGTGTGGGAGTCAAAGGGTTACGTTTTTGCAGTTGATGGATAGGGTGTGGGAGTCAAAGGGTCAAGTTTTTGCAGTGGATAGGGTGTGGGAGTCAAAGGGTTACGTTTTTGCAGTTGATGGATAGGGTGTGGGAGTCAAAGGGTCAAGTTTTTGCAGTGGATAGGGTGTGGGAGTCAAAGGGTTACGTTTTTGCAGTTGATGGATAGGGTGTGGGAGTCAAAGGGCTAAGGAAGCAAGGCGGTAAACATATTTCTTGAAACCAGCATTATGGGAATGGCATCCACCTGCTCTCATTTACTGCTTCACCTTCCCCAACCATGAAAAGTCAGCACCCGTTCAATTCTGGGCAGACTGGAGATGGCAAATAGTCCGTTTTCTCACAGTGAATTCAAAAACTGCAATCGGCCATTTTGCTCAATAAACTACATTCCTACAGTTCAAGGACACAGCAGGGAAATAAATCATCCAGTACAAATGTCTAGTGATACCATCAACGTTAAGAAATAACATCAAAATCAAGTGATAAGATTGTTAAGCGATAACATCAAGCTCAAGCGATACGAAAGTGTCACCTCAGTCTCAAGCCTAAGCTTAAGTTTGCAAGGCTCCGCGTGTCTATTAACAGCCGCTGCAGGTTTGCTGTAACTGAGAATCAATATTGTTAAATCAAACATCAATCAATACAGGCTGTCTCAATGGTCAGACTGAATGGGAATAAGGTAGCTTATGCTTTTTTAGGGACCAACATTACTAGGGTGGTGCTCATCTCTTCTCAGTGCTTCACCTTCCCCAACCCTGTACAGGGCCAGGAACCAAATCCACAGCCACAGCTGGATGGACTGGAGAATGTGTGCACAGTTTTCACCGAGACTTGTGCAGTCAGAGGCAAGAGCCTCGACCTGTGTTAATTATTTCACCGCCAAGTTTCCCCAGAAACGGCACTCCTCAGTGCCAAGTACATGTATATTTTGTGCAGCCAATTTTGCAGTGCAGTATGCATTTTTAAAAGCTTATATCTCAAAGACTAGTAAAGATTTTCACGTTCTTTTTTTTTTGATGTGTAAAGGGCAAATGTACTTACATATTGCCTATGTTTATGTGCATGATTGATTATTCCACAGATAATATAAAGAAAAACAATTTTTTTCATACTTTTTATTAGTTGTACTACTGACCTTATTTCGTGAGTTGTGCACCAAATATCGTTATAATAAATGAGGAAAAGCAATGGAAAATCTACACACAAAGTCAGCTGTCTGCTTATTCTACTCGGAGTGGTAGACAATGCCTGTCGATTTGCAGTCATTTTTGAGAACTTTGCAGTCATTTTGGAGAAAACGCTTCGGAGAAAACGTGACGTAAATTCTCATAGTTAGCAAAGAGCCACACTTTGGCCTTACTGCTGAAAAAACTAGGTCGCTGGGTAAAGTTTAAAAATAGCACAGTCGCCTGCATTCACCAGTGGAGCTGACAGCTTTGTACCCTGCATGAAAAGTTATCGTTTAGCATGACCCCTCCAAGTCGCACAAATGCGACCATGGCGGTCGTACGGGAAGTCGCTTGACTGTCGGCGACCATGGCGGGAAAAAGATTAAACAGGCCTCATGCAAACAATGCAGACATAAAATGACTATGGTTTGGCAAGTAGTGTGTCTGCCAATATTGTGACAGTACGCAAAGAGACTGAGCAATCCGAATGTGTTCCACAGTAATTTAGAGCAACTCGAATATATCATTCACAACATTATAATGATAATGCCAAGATACTTGAGCAACTGCGATGTGTTCCAGAATATCATGAAAATACATGATATTCGAGCAATATTCAAATCAACTGTTAATACAAGTTCCCCATGCATTTCAAAGTTCTGTTAAACAAAGGGACTTCCAAAATAAAGATACCTGACACTATTAATGGGAAATAAGTTCATGCAATGAAAATATTCAAGATCACAATATCTAACTTTGATATAATGTATCAAATCAGCTTTAACTTTTAACCGAAAAGATCTCCAGATATGAAGTTAATTTAGTCAAAAATGCTTGTAGCTAGCAGAATCTAATGTTAATTTAACATACAGGTTTACTTTTATCCTGTTTTCGTAATCACTTTTATATACATTTATTTCAATCAATTTTGTTATATACTTTCATTTTATTCCATCTTGTATTTCATTTTACAAGATGCGGATTTATCAGAGCACTAATTTAGTAGTAGCTCTTTTTTTTTTAATGTAAACTTGTTCATTAAACTTTTTTGCAATTGGTGGTGGTGTTACATCCTGGTCAGCCATGAAGGCCATCCACGGGCAGATTATACATGTGTATGCATTTATGAACACACACACACACACACACACACACACAAGAACACAACAACAACAGAGACCCCTACTCACAAAACGTACATAACACAAAATTAACAAAAGCCTACATGTATAAACCTTTCAGTGATTTTTACCTTAGTTCTGTCACATACATAAGATAGCATGAAAAAAAAAAAGATTTGTAATATTGTAACTGTCTTTCCTATCAATCCTGACTCTCATTTCCAGTATAAAGTGAGCATATTCTCAATGTCAGTATGCTTTCAAATTTAATCATGCCTTCAACTGATTCACTGGGGAAGCTTTCAACCTCAGTTGTGGTTTGCAATCTAATCACCAAACTACAAAAACATTCCAAACAAGAAGCACTGACCTTGATGTTAGCTGTAACACGGTAAAACTAAATCCACCATATTCTATGTAAACTTTGAAACCAGATCTATCATCATCTAGTGAAATCATATCTACCATCCTCTATGTAAACAGAACAACTTCAGAGTAAAACCAGATCTATCATCATCTAGTGAAACTTGTACCACTCTATGTAAACAGAAAACTGAGCAAAACCAGATCTATCATCATCTAGTGAAACTTGTACCACTCTATGTAAACAGAAAACTGAGCAAAACCAGATCTATCATCATCTAGTGAAACTTGTACCACTCTATGTAAACAGAAAACAGAGCAAAACCAGATCTATCATCATCTAGTGAAACTAGGTCTACCATCCTTTATGTAAACAGAACTTTGGGCAAAATCAGACCTATCATCATCCTCTATGTACACATGTGAAACCAGATCTATCAACCTTCATGTACACAACAAAAGCAGATCTATCAGCCTTCATGTACACAACAAAACCAGATCTATCAACCTTTATGTACACAACAAAACCAGATCTATCAACCTTTATGTACACAACAAAAGCAGATCTATCAACCTTTATGTACACAACAAAACCAGATCTATCAACCTTTATGTACACAACAAAACCAGATCTATCAACCTTCATGTACACAACAAAACCAGATCTATCAACCTTTATGTACACAACAAAAGCAGATCTATCAACCTTCATGTACACAACAAAACCAGATCTATCAACCTTTATGTACACAACAAAACCAGATCTATCAGCCTTCATGTACACAACAAAACCAGATCTATCAACCTTCATGTACACAACAAAACCAGATCTATCAACCTTCATGTACACAACAAAACCAGATCTATCAACCTTCATGTACACAACAAAACCAGATCTATCAACCTTCATGTACACAACAAAACCAGATCTATCAACCTTCATGTACACAACAAAACCAGATCTATCAACCTTCATGTACACAACAAAACCAGATCTATCAACCTTCATGTACACAACAAAACCAGATCTATCAACCTTTATGTACACAACAAAACCAGATCTATCAACCTTCATGTACACAACAAAACCAGATCTATCAACCTTCATGTACACAACAAAACCAGATCTATCAACCTTCATGTACACAACAAAACCAGATCTATCAACCTTCATGTACACAACAAAACCAGATCTATCAACCTTTATGTACACAACAAAAGCAGATCTATCAACCTTCATGTACACAACAAAACCAGATCTATCAACCTTCATGTACACAACAAAAGCAGATCTATCAACCTTCATGTACACAACAAAACCAGATCTATCAACCTTCATGTACACAACAAAACCAGATCTATCAACCTTTATGTACACAACAAAAGCAGATCTATCAACCTTCATGTACACAACAAAACCAGATCTATCAACCTTCATGTACACAACAAAAGCAGATCTATCAACCTTCATGTACACAACAAAACCAGATCTATCAACCTTCATGTACACAATAAAACCAGATCTATCAACCTTCATGTACACAACAAAACCAGATCTATCAACCTTCATGTACACAACAAAACCAGATCTATCAACCTTCATGTACACAACAAAACCAGATCTATCAACCTTTATGTACACAACAAAACCAGATCTATCAACCTTCATGTACACAACAAAACCAGATCTATCAACCTTCATGTACACAACAAAACCAGATCTATCAACCTTCATGTACACAACAAAACCAGATCTATCAACCTTCATGTACACAACAAAACCAGATCTATCAACCTTCATGTACACAACAAAACCAGATCTATCAACCTTTATGTACACAACAAAACCAGATCTATCAACCTTCATGTACACAACAAAACCAGATCTATCAACCTTTATGTACACAACAAAACCAGATCTATCAACCTTCATGTACACAACAAAACCAGATCTATCAACCTTTATGTACACAACAAATGCAGATGTATCATCCTCTATGTACACATGTATGTGAAAAAGAATTATCTGCATTATACACGTGACACCAAATCTATCAGACGCTGAAGCTTTTTCAAAAAACAGATTTTCCGTTTCCGACTCTTTTGAAAAAACAGATTCCGTCGTCAAACGGAAAAAGTTGCACCCATGTCAATATATTCAGAAAAACAACAACAGATCTATCATCCTCTATATACACTGTGAAACAAGATCTTTCATTTCTATGTACACATGACAACTTCGAGAACAACAGAAACTGGATAACAAGAGCTGGAGAACAACAGTAACTTGGGAGAACAAAAGAAACTGGGAAAACAGAAACTGCAGAAGTCAGAGAAGAACAGTAACTGGAGAACAACACTAACCTGTAGAACAGATATTGAGAGAATAGCTGGACAACAGAAGACTTTGAAGAACAACAGTAACTTGGAGAAAAGCAGAAACTGTAAGAACCACAACTGGAGAACAACATTAACTTAAGAAAAACAGTAACTTGGAGAACAGCAGACTCTGCAAGGACCACAGTTGGAGAACATTTAACTCGAACAGTAGAAACTAGAACAACAGCTACAGAACAATAGCCTGAAGAACGACAGTAACATTGAGAACAAAAGAAACATGGAGAACAACAGTAACACTGAATACAATAGAAACTTGAACAATAGTGACTTGGAGAACAACAGAAATTTGGGTAACAGAAATAACAGTAACCAACAGAACAGTAACTTCATGAACAGCAGTAATTTGGAGAACAGAAAATTGAACAACAGAAACTTGGAGAACAGTAGACAGGGGGAGAACAAAATAAATCTGAAGAAAAACAGAAATGTTGAAAGTCAAACAGGTAGGTAACTATAGCGTGAAGCAGGTCATTTTAACCACTGACAGAGAAAAGTTTTAACATGAGTGGGGGACAATGAAGTCACTCTGAATTTTCATATTTACGTCTTTGTCCATGTAACAATGTTGCTGGGCAGAGAAAACCACAGTTGCTAAAAGAGAAAACCACAGTTGCTAAAAAGAGAAAACAGTCTTATTCCAAGCTATTTTGAAATCTATATTTTCCCATGTCCACGGAACCATGGACAGCAAAGAAAACACAGTCTTGATGGAGGCAGACACAAGTAGATCACTCATAAGGAAGATTAGGAAAAGACAAGCAACATTTATAGGCCATTTTATGAGGAAGGGGGATTTGGAGCACTTGGTCACAACGGGAAAGCTGGAGGGAAGGAGAGCACCAGGTAGACCTAGGAAGAAAATGCTGGACGGACTTGCAGAGTGGCTGGGGACGAGGAGGGTGGGGGAGATGCTAGGGGCAACGAGAGATAGACAGATGGAAGTCCATGATCGCCAACGCATGCGGCAGGTCACCTGGTGATATTTCCCATGCCTGTTTTTCTATGTTATGCGATCACTGGTCAGGGGGTGCATTTGTTGCTAACCTAGTTCACCATTACAATGTCAACTTTTTTTTCTCATTTTTGAAAGGTAGGATTGGGGGGGGGGGGGGGGGGGGGCAATAGAACTTTTTCCACATAAATGGTAAGTTGCTGTGCTTGGGTAACAGCATATTGCCTTAGTATGAGGGCATCCCTTATCATCTCTCCTTTCTTTTACCTACGCTTAAAGCCAGACCATTTCCCTGTTTTGCATATTCATCTCTGGTATCTTTTTAATACATGGTAATTCCTTGTACTTTGTCCAACTGCAAGTTCATTTGCATATTTATGGTCTAAATATTTATGTTTTTGTTGCACATCAGTTTTTACTATAAGGGAAAATTCCTTGAAATTATCATTTTCGTCTTTGTTATACTTTTGCTCGATTTCTTGTATATAACAACTCCCTGGTTCCCCTCCATTTCTGGCACTGAAAATTCCTTGTACCTTTTTGTCTCTTGGGTTTCATCTTACATATCTTAAGGACAAATTCCTTTTATTTCTTCAAAATGCACTCATCAGAAAGAGAATCAGTGCATCTATATATATATATATATATATATATTATATATATATATATATATATAAACATATATACACACACATACATTAAACTACATACACACACACACTTTTTCCTTAGAGCCAAGCATGCAATCAATACATACACCCAATTATCAATCCTAAGAGAAAGTATGAATATGGAACATACAGGTGAAAGGACCAGCAAGGCAGAAAATGATAGGAGGAAATGACACAAAGCAAAGGAGGAAGAAAGAAACAAAGAGTGACAGAAAAGAGGACATTTCTAGCACAGAATTTCCAAAAGAATAGGATACTATTTATACTGAAAGAGCCGCCGACATCTCCACGGGGGAATATATATACATGTAACATATGCACACACAGGTCCACTTGAACACACACTCCCACATTAACAACATGATGGAATCCACAACAAGTTTGACTCTTGTTGTATTCAATACACGTTCTGACTATTTTTGTGTTTTTCTGGTTCCAACAAGATGGCAGTTTTTTGTTTTTGTCGATTGGAGTTCATCTAGATCATCTGTGCGTTCGCTACCACCTACAGTGTGCTGGGCTCTTGGACATCATGTCATTGTCAGTACCAGACTATTCCCATCACAAAACCAGCCTGAAGGTAGTCACACTCCCCTCCGAGTGTGCCACCACCTACATTATGCTGGGCACCGGATGGACGTCACCTTGTGGTCAGCACTAGGCTATTCCCATCACAAAACCAACCTGTAGGTGGGATCATTTCCCCACCGAGTGAGGCCACCTACAGTTCACTGGTTTTTGGTGGACATCACATCATCAGCACCAAGCTACTGCCATCACAAAACCAGCCCGAAGGTAGTCGTACTCCCATCTTGAGTGTGCTGCCACCTACAGTGTTCTGTGCTCTCAGGTATCACTTACCTCTGAGGGCGAGGCCACCGACAGTACGCTGTGCTTTTGGTAGACATCACATGACTGTCAGCACTAAACCAGCCTGACGATGGGTTCACTCCCCTCTGAGCGTAAGGCCACCTATGGCATGCTGGGCTCTTTGATGGATGTCACCTCACTGTCAGGACAAGACTGTTCTCGTCACAGAACCAGCCTGAAGATATTGCTCTACCATCTTCAGTGTACTGCCACCTATAGAAATCTGGTTTGTCTGTGCGTCATGTCACATCATTGTCAAGATGACCAAGAGCCAGGTGGGCCAGGAAATGGGCACCGTTTACTGTGAAATTGCTTTGTATGGATCTTGTAAACTGTTAACAGTGACCAGAAACTACTTGTTAGGGTGACATTGAAGCTCTTCAAATGCTCTGACAACACTTACAACTAGCTGTAGCCCCACTGATGTCATACTGAAAACTTATCTCACAAGTACTGTTTGTAAATCACAAGCCCTATTTTCAAAGGAAAAAGGTAGAATACAGTAGAACTATTGTTACTGTTACTGTTGTTTAAAGCCCAGCCCATGGCGTAGAGCCATATCAGGGCTATACCCAGTTCAAACCATACACAATACTTCAACAGACAAAAAGGGCAAAAGAAAAGTAAGTACACATAAGAGAAAGTGTTAAGACTTTATCGAACACATACAGATGAATGGCCCAGCAAGGTAGAAAATGACACAAAGCAAAGCAGGCAGAAAAAAAGCAGTGACAGAAAAAAGGAAATATCTAGCACAGAATTTCCAGAAGATGGGAATACTATATATACTGAAAGAGCCCTCGGCATCCCGGGGGGGGGGGGGGGGGGGGGGGGCAATTAACTAAGTCACAGGCCAAAAGCTACTGAGAAAAGTTCTATAGTGTGAGAAGTCACAGGCCAAAAGCTACTGAGAAAAGTTCTATAGTGTGAGAAGTCACAGGCCATTTTCTACTAAGAAAAGTTCTATAGTGTGAGAAGTCACAGGCTAAAAGCTAAGAAAAGTTCCAGTTTGACCACCACCACCTCTCTCTCCCTCTCTCTCGCACACACACACACACACACACACACACACATTTTGCCTACTTTCTTCTCGGAATCAGTTTTGTAGATATCCCAAGTATCCACTCTCACCACCTGAAATCTCTCCCTCTGTGGCAAGTTTGAAAAGTAGAATTTGGGAGGGTGGGGGGGGGGGGGGGGGAGACAAAAGGCATGTGTTCTCTCTCTGATTCTAACATCTCCCTTTGAGTAACTTGGACATAACAGGGAGCATTTCCAAAAGACTTCCACTTTTTCATCTGGCAAGTTCTACGATCAATAAGAATAAGTGACAATCACTCACTACAAGGTCTGGTGAGTTTAGTCAATTCTGTTTGCCTGTATACTTCTGTCTTGTTTTTATGTAACACCATGAAATGATCATCTGCTTTCTTATATGTAAATGCTGACAGCCAAAATGACGCTTTCATCACTTCAAAGGGGAAAATCTCAGTCATCAGAATTCAATCAATAGTAACCGTTTAATAATAACATACCAAGGTTACTTGTTCTATGACGGCAAATCGAATGATGGACTTCTTCATTCTATTGTTCCCTACTTTTGTATTCATACGACTTTAAATCTTCCAATTCTTTATTTTCAGAAATGTTTATACTTTTATTGGATTTTACATAACATGGTTGAGGTTACAATATAGAAACTGCAACTTGGAATGTTAGAACAATGCTCCAAAAAGGGAAAATAAGATACAGTGTAATATCAAGATAGAAATGCAAAGATTAAACATTTTTAGGGACTAGGGCAGTAGGGGAGGTGAGATGGAAGGAAGAGGGCATGGCAATATCTGGCAAGCATAAAATTATATATTCTAGTGGGGGCACACATGAAAGAGGGGTACAGATAATCATCATAACGGACAATGACAAGTCAAAGTCCATCAAGAGGACGATGACAAGTCAAAGTCCATCAAGAGGACGATGACAAGTCAAAGTCCATCAAGAGGACGATGACCAGTCAAAGTCCATCAAGACAATGACAAGTCAAAATCCATCAAGAGGACAATGACAAAAGTCAAAGTCTATCAAAGAATACTGGACTATATCAAATCAAGTTTTATTAGTTAGAGTGGAGGTCAAGTATATGCACCAACACCTGCATATTCTGAGGAAGAAATTGATAACTACTATGCAGATTTAGCAGCCAGGGCTCAATAGAAATCACAAGACAGTACCTTAATAATGGGAATTTCAATGCTAAAGTGAAACAGGAAAAAAGATGACAGTTTGAACTCAAGGTCTTAGCATGCCAAATTAAACTGGAGAGAAAGCTTGATGAGGGGCACAAGTAAATGATTTCATAAGAAAACACTTGGTCTGAACAACCTAACAAAAGAAAATAAATTGGATGAATCCAAGCAACAGTACAAAAAATCAAACCAATTACATCCTGATAAATAGATTTTTACATTCTTCACTGACAGCAAAAACATCACCAAATGTTGACTGCAGCAATGACCACACTCCTGTAATGAGTAAATTTCAGCTGAAACTAAAGAGAAGAAAACCAACCACCAATAACATCAAACTACATTTTGGACTCTGGGACTTTTCCCTTTACAGCAAAACTGCCATGAGAAACCTAGAATAATGCCCTAACATACAGGTTGGTGGAAAAATGATAACTTTTGTTGTGCAGATGACACCGTTCTAATTGCTGAAAATGAAAAAGACTTACAAAACCTTATGAATATGATAGAAATATAAAGTAGAAACAAAGGACTGGAGCTAAATAGCAAGAATATTGAAGTCATGGAAATCAGTAAAAAAAAACAAAAAAAAAGAAAAAAAAAACAAGAAATGGCCACCATGCAAAATAACAGCAAATGGAACCACAATGAGATAGGCTGGTAAGTTTAAATATCTGGGAACAGACATCTTAGTAGTCGGCAGATGCACATTAGAAACGACCAACAGAATCGGCCAGGTTATAACAGCATTCAAGACAGTATGCGTTCTTACCAACAGATCCTCTCAATGGAACATTAGGAAGACATTCTTCAGTGTTATATTGAACCGATATTGTACAGATGTGAAGCGTGGACAGTCAACGAGCAAATTCAGAGCAAGACTGAAGTAGCTGAAATGTGGTCTATCAGTCAATCAATAATATAACAATATATCAATGACCCTGGAAAACCAGAAATGTTCAAACACAAGAAAGAAGTAGAAACTGTTTGCATATGACCATACAAAAGTGTAAACCACACAGAAAGACAGAAATCTGAATATGATAAACAGTAAATACATTTACTAGTCCCCTAAATGCAAAAATCTGAGTATCATCGCAGAAAATATATAAGCATATATCCCCTAAATGTCAAAATATGAATAAGGTCACAGAAAAGACACCAAACAGAAAGACAGAAATCTGAATACTTTAACAGAAAATACATATGTACTTAACCCCTAAATGCAAAAGTATCATTGCAGAAAATATATGTACATATCCCCTAAATGCCAAAATAGATTACAGAAAATAAGTATTTAGTCTGTTAACCCAGAAGTCTGAATGTCACTGCTTTAACAAGTTGCCTTGTTCAAAACCAAACAGGATCGTGAAGGCAAATTTTCAAAAACAATCCAGCGAATACTTTCTGCTGGATCGTGAAGGCAAATTTTCAAAAATCCAGTGAATACTTTCTGCTGGATCGTGAAGGCAAATTTTCAAAAATCCAGTGAATACTTTCTATTGGACTGTGAAGGCAAAGTTTCAAAAACAATCCAGTGAATACCTCCTACTGGATCATGAGGGCAAATTTTCAAAACATCCAGTGAAAACATCCTACTGGACTGTGAGGGCAAATTTTCAAAACATCCAGTGAAAACATCCTACTGGACTGTGAGGGCAAATTTTCAAAACATCCAGTGAAAACATCCTACTGGACTGTGAGGGCAAATTTTCAAAACATCCAGTGAAAACATCCTACTGGACTGTGAGGGCAAATTTTCAAAACATCCAGTGAAAACATCCTACTGGACTGTGAGGGCAAATTTTCAAAACATCCAGTGAAAACATCCTACTGGACTGTGAGGGCAAATTTTCAAAAACATAATCCAGTGAATGCTTCCTAAATTTGAAATCTCTATGCCATGAAAACTTAGAACTGCTAAAATTATAAACTGCTTTAAACTCAGTAAATGAATAGAAAAAACTAACCCAAATAGACAAAACATACCAAACAGACAAAAAACAGCTTTTCCATGTTGTTTTTATAGATATATTTTTCTTTTAATCATTTTCATTTTTTTTATAAGTAAATGAACGAACAAATGATTACACTTACAAAATGAATTAAATAATATACAAACCGCGTAAAATCAACCACACAGACAAAACACACCATTTATACATGTATACATACACATATACTACACGTCATTATTGAAGGGCCAGGAACGTTTTTGAGTCAATTTTTGAAAGGAGAAATAACCTATTTTCTCTTACTCTTTTCTCCAATTCGTTGCCGTAACTGAATGGATAAGAGCTCAGACAACATTGCAGTTTCCTTTTGGCACGTGTTTGGGGATTTGCCGATTTGCAATGGGCGGCCCAAGGAAGACAATTTCCGCACGAAATTGTCGAATCTTCAGCAGGGTCTCTCTGACGACGCAGGCAAGGTAGCGACAAAATTCGCTTTGCACGTGCAAGGCAAGCCCTTTTTGAACACTACTCCAGCCAAAGTTGCCCGCAGACGAGGATAAAAAGGACCCGTTCTTGGTTCGTTTTAACCATGCTTGCAAGTCGACGGATGACGGATGAGCAGCGGGGGAGAGCCCTCGCTCTGCTTGATGAAGGCCTAGCGCAGCGGGAAGTTGCTAGACGACTTGAAGTGTAGCATTCCACAATCCAGAGACTGCTGGAGCGCTTCAATGAGACTGGAGCAGTCCAGGAAAGGCGTCACACGGGTCGACCCAGAGTAACGACAAGACAGCAAGACCGCTACCTTGCCCTCTCCGTCCTGAGGGAAAGGGCATCCACTGCGGTGACCTTGAGGGGTCAGCTGAGGGACGCAACAGGTGCTAACATCAGCTGCAGCACGGTGAGAAGACGGCTACATGAGGCAAACTTGAGGTCACGGAGACCGGCCGTCCGACCCGTGCTGTCACCGGTCAACAGAGTGCGCCGCATGACCTGGGCCAGGGAGCACGTGACCTGGACAAGGCAACAGTGGGCCCGGGTCTTGTTTTCGGATGAGTCCAGGTTCACCCTGACCTTTAACGATGGCCGGGCTCGGGTGTGGCGACGTCAAGGGGAGAGGTTCGCTGACGCCACTGTCCAAGAGCATAACCGGTACGGCGGCGGGTCGGTGATGGTGTGGGGTGGCATGAGCCGTGGTACCCGGACCCCCCTGCTCCCCATTGACGGCATCCTGAACGGGGTCCGGTACCGGGACGAGGTTCTGGCGGCCGTGGCACTGCCTGCGCTTGTGGACCTTGGTCAAGGCGCCATCTTCCATGACAATGCACCTGCGCATCGAGCACGCCTTGTGACCGACTTCCTGGAGCAGCATGAAGTCGTCCGTATGGCCTGGCCAGCGTGCTCACCTGACCTGAACCCAATTGAACACCTCTGGGATGTGCTCGGGAGGCGCATCAGGGACAACCACCCCCCACCGGGCACCCTGGCCAGGCTGGTCGACATCCTGCAGATCGAGTGGGCGGCCATCCCTCAGGACACACTCCGTACCCTTGTGGGGTCGATGCATCGGCGCTGTGAAGCATGCATCCAGGCTCGGGGCGGACACACGCGATATTGAAAACAGATTGGCCAAATCTGACACTTTCTGTTTTTTGAAAAGGGGGGGATGTTCCTTTAAATGCATGTGCTGTTCACTAATGGGTCATTGTGCTAATTTCTTTTTCCAAAACAGGTGTGGAAATGATGAAATAAAACATAGAATCAATTCTAAAACATTGTCAATTATTTCAACTTAAAATTAGAGAGGAAGGAAGAAGTGGCCCTTAAATTATGATTAGGAGTATATATCATTTTTCAGGGCTTAAAACAGGAGGAGGAAAAAAAACACTGAAATTAGGGGGGTCCAGGGTCCATAACTTGCGCGCCGTTGCTATGAACGCTTGCAAGCCGATCACAGATGCCTTGCTCCTTTCGTTTTTTTATTTTTTTTTATTTTATTTTTTTTACAAACCGAAATCGCGGAATTCCGCCCAGACGCGGAACGTTTTAAGCCCCGATCTTTGTACTTTTTGGACAAAACGAAGGGACAAATACATAACATGTAATAACCAAACAAACACAATGTCTTTCCTTCTTTTTTAGTTTTACTATTAATTTTCATTTCTATATTTTCGGGTTTAGTCAATCAATATTAAAATGACAACTGCAATTTGCATAACTGAATAAATACCCAAGCAACCTATTACATTTAACAACCACATGGACAAAATAGTTTTTTTTTCTACATTGATAGTTTTTATATATTTTTTCTTCTTTTTTATGCACATATGTGTGGGTTTACATCTAGTATTTTTTGTTGTCATTGGTTTTTTTTTTATTTTTACATATTTTTTTTTACTTTTACATACTCTATTTCATTATAACTAAATTAATTTAAGCATCAAATCAAAATCGTAAAGCAAACTTGAAACTCAATCACTTCAAAACTCAAAATACTGCAACTTCTCAATTCAAAAACTTAAAACTCAAATCATGTCAAAACTCAAAACTACAAAATGTCACTCAAAACTACTCGTCAAGCTATCTACACATACCCAACACCTAGGCCTAACTTTCCAAATGGACAGGAAATCCACAAACTGGTTATCTGTCAGGGTGGGGCAACGGATCTTGTTGATCATAGGCACGTGATTTTCAGCTGGCCTACCTGCACCTCCTACCTCTCCACCTGCACCCCTATCTTTACACCTACCCCAGCACCTGCCACCTCTTCACCTACCCCAGCACCTGCCACATCTTCACCTATCCCAGCACCTGCCACCTCTTCACCTACTCCAGCACCTGCCACATTTCACCTACTCCAGCACCTGCCACCTCTTCACCTACCCCAGCACCTGCCACCTCTTCACCTACTCCAGCACCTGCCACCTCTTCACCTACCCCAGCACCTGCCACCTCTTCACCTACTCCAGCACCTGCCACCTCTTCACCTACTCCAGCACCTGCCATCTCTTCACCTACTCCAAAACCTGCCACCTCTTCACCTATCCCAGCACCTGCCACCTCTTCACCTACTCCAGCACCTGCCACCTACCCCAGCACCTGCCACCTCTTCACCTACTCCAGCACCTGCCACCTCTTCACCTACTCCAGCACCTGCCACCTCTTCACCTACCCCAGCACCTGCCACCTCTTCACCTACTCCAGCACCTACCACCTCTTCACCTACTCCAGCACCTGCAATCTCTTCACCTACCCCAGCACCTGCAATCTCTTCACCTACCCAGCACCTGCAATCTCTAGATCTACTCCAGGACCTGCTACCTCTATCTCCTTTACCTGACCACTACCTGCTACCTCCAACTCTCCTACAACCCTCACATTTACCGCATGGACGCAAACCTTTACCACGTGTACCACTCCTGAATAATCCAAACTTCTATCCTCTAGTCCAACACTATCAGGAACTGCGCAATGTAAAACACCACCACTACAAGACTCTGTAATGACCATAATCAAGTTTAATTCAAGCTGAACAATCCAGCGATTCTCAAAATGTACAAACAAAAATAGAAAGACTTCAGACGGAACTCAACTAAAGATAGGAGTATCCTTGACGAACGGAGCACAAAGGATGATATAAGTGGAAAGTCACTGGGCCACACGTGCTGCAGTGGAACGTAAAGAAGGGTACACTCCACTCGCGGCATAAAAACAGCTCCAGGCTCTCCATGAACAGAGATAGCGATAAAAGTGATGATCTGGAAAAGGGAAAACAGGCAGACACTCGGGAACAAAAGAAAACGAGGATGGACCTCAGCAAAAACAAGCCAGGAAAGAGAGGCAACAGGAGACTGCTGAGACCGACGACGATTGGCAATCAGTCTAAACCATGATGCTAACAAGCAAAATGCCCAAATGCCCTGATGGATCCCCTGGAGGAGAACGTACCATGCCATGTGTGGGCAAGACCCAGGGCTGGAGGAAGCAAGCGGTAGAGGGAGAGCATGTGCACTGTGGTCAAATTGGTGGCTGTGTTGTGCAGAGGTTGTGTCACTGTTAACCTTCGGGGAGAGCGTAAGTTGACATCTAAATGTTGGAATACCTCGCAAGCCCCTCCATCCATGTTCAGCGGTGTCTGCCATGCACAACTGTAAGCCTTGTGCAGTGTTATCTGTTTGCATGGTGTTGTGGTCTCCCCATTTCCCTTTTGTTTACAGCTAAACTGTTGACTGGAGCCCTGTGGTCCCTGCCAGAAAGAACCCTCCACACGTTCATATTCGGCCACTTATAATAATTAATTAATTAATAATAATAATTACAATATTTATATAGCGCAAAATCTTGATAAAATCAAATCTAAGCGCTGAAGCAGACACACACGCAGGCACGCACGCTCGCACACACACGCACGCACACATACAGACACACACACACCCACACACACGCATGGCTATAAATGGGGAGAAAGAATAAAAGCAATAAAAGCAAGAATAAAAGCAATGGAAAATTATAGAGAGCATAGCATACAATTATATATTATAACCATGTGATTCCCTCCGAGCGGAGACAGGCTGCAGAGGGGAGGGTTGAGTGAGGTTAGGATTTTATGCAGGAGAGAAAAGGTGAGTTTTGAGAGCGGACTTGAAGGAGACAAAAGTAGGTTGCTGACGGACTGAGAGAGGAAGTTTGTTCCAGGAGAGTGGACCAGAAACAGAGAAGGCTCGTGGACCATAGGTATTGAGCTTAGTGCGTGGAAAGCGAAGAGTCAGAGGATCAGAGGCAGAGCAGAGGGTACGTGAGGGAAGATAGATCTCAAGTAGGCTTGACAGGTAATCGGGGGCTGCGTTATTGAGGCTTTTGTAGCACATGGTGTCTAGTTTGTACTGTATGCGCTTTGATACAGGGAGCCAGTGAAGTTGTGCCAGGAGAGGAGATATGTGGTCAGCTTTTTTCTTTTTGAGTACAAGGCGTGCAGCATTGTTTTGAATGCGCTGTAGGATGTGAATGGTGGAGGCAGGAAGACCAGACAGGAGTGAATTGCAATAGTCAATGCGAGACATTATGAAGGAGAGAACGAGTTTTGCAGTTGTTTCGACAGAGAGATACTTCCTGATCAGCTTTATACGATGGAGATGATAGTAGCAGGATCTGGCAGTTTGAGAAACAAAGTTGTTCATGGAGAGGGTAGAGTCAATGCAGACACCAAGGTTTTTAGCTGAATCAGAAATTGGGACTGATGTGTTACATAATGGGAGAGAAAGAGGAGGCAGCTGAGAAATTTTCTCATCCACACCATTCACTTGAACAGTCACATGCGCACGCACACAGCCATTTCCTTTGATACCCATGTGGTGACACATCAACGAAGCCAATCGTCCAGCACATCAATGAAGCCAGTCGTCCAGCACATCAATGAAGCCAGTCGTCCAGCACATCAATGAAGCCAGTCGTCCAGCACATCAATGACGCCAGTCGTCCAGCACATCAATGACGCCAGTCATCCAGCACATCAATGAAGCCAGTCGTCCAGCACATCAATGAAGGCAGTCGTCCAGCACATCAATGAAGCCAGTCGTCCAGCACATCAATGAACGCCAGTCGTCCAGCACATCAATGAAGCCATCGTCCAGCACATCAATGAAGCCAGTCTCCAGCACATCAATGAAGCCAGTCGTCCAGCACATCAATGAGCACTCCGACATCAATGAGCATCGTCCAGCACATCAATGAGCCAATCGTCCAGCACATCAATGAAGCCAGTCGTCCAGCACATCAATGAGCCAATCGTCCAGCACATCAATGAAGCCAATCGTCCAGCACATAATGAGCCAATCGTCCAGCACATCAATGAAGCCATTGTCAGCACATCAATGAAGCCAATCGTCCAGCACATCAATGACGCCAATCGTCCAGCACACAACATTCAATGAAGCCATGTCCAGCACACAGCATCGTCAGCACATCAGACGCCATCGTCCAGCACATCAATGAAGCCAGTCGTCCAGCACATAAATTTTTTTTTTGGGGGGGGCCATCGTACACAAGAACATTCCGAATCAAGCATTCGTCCAGCAATCAATGAAGCCATAGTCCAGCACATCAATGAGCCAATCGTCCAGCACATCAATGACGCCAGTTCCAGCACATCAAGACATATTGTCAGCAATACAGAGATCGTCCAGCAATCAACAAGCCATTCCTGAACATCAATGCCAATCGTCCAGCATCAATGAAGCCCATTGTCCGCACATCAATGAAGCCAGTCGTCAGCAATCAATGAAGCCAGATTCCAGCACATGAATGAAGCCATGTCGTGCACATAGAAGCCATCGTCCGACCATCAATGAAGCCATCGTCCAGCACATCAATGAGCCAGTCGTCCAGCACATCAATGAAGCCAGTCGTCCAGCACATCAATGAAGCCAGTCGTCCAGCACATCAATGACGCCAGTCGTCCAGCACATCAATGACGCCAGTCGTCCAGCACATCAATGAAGCCATCGTCCAGCACATCAATGAAGCCATGTCCAGCACATCAATGAAGCCAGTCGTCCAGCACATCAATGAAGCTAGCACATCTGACGCATCTCAGCACATCAATGAAGCCAATCGTCCAGCACATCATGAAGCCAATCGTCCAGCACATCAATGACGCCAGTTGTCCAGCACATCAATGAAGCCAGTCGTCCAGCACATCAATGAGCCATCGTCCAGCACATCAATGACGCCAATCGTCCAGCACATCAATGAAGCCAATCGTCCAGCACATCAATAGCCAGTCCAGCACATCAATGAGCCAGTCCAGCACATCAATGAGCCAATCATCCAGCACATCAATGACGCCAATCGTCAGCACCAAGCCAATCATCAGCAATCAATGAGCCAATGTCAGCCATCATACGCAATCGTCCAGCACATCAACAAGCCATCGTCCAGCACATCAACAAGCCAATCGTCCAGCACATCAATGAAGCCAATCGTCCAGCACATCAATGAAGCCAATCTCCACACATCAATGAAGCCAATCGTCCAGCATCATGAGCATGAGCACAAAGCATCTCCAGCACATCAATGAAGCCAATCGTCCAGCACATCAAGAAGCCATCGTCCAGCACATCAAGAGCCATCGTCCAGCACATCAATGAAGCCATCGTCAGCACATCAATGAAGCCATCGTCCAGCACATCAATGAAGCCAGTCGTCCAGCACATCAATGAAGCCATCGTCAGCACATCAATGAAGCATCGTCAGCACAAATGAAGCCATGTCCAGCACATCAATGAAGCAGTCGTCCAGACATCAATGAAGCCAGTCGTCCAGCACATAATGAAGCATCGTCCAGCACATCAATGAAGCCAGTCGTCCAGCACATCAATGACGCCATCGTCCAGCACATCAATGAGCCAGTCGTCACCTAGCAGTCTCCAGCACATCAATGAGCATCTCCAGCACATCAATGAAGCCAGTCGTCCAGCACATCAATGACGCAGTCGTCGCACATCAATGCAGCCAATGCAGCACATCAATGAAGCCATCGTCCAGCACATCAATGAAGCCAATCGTCCAGCACATCAATGAGCCATCTCCAGCACATCAATGAAGCCAATCGTCCAGCACATCATGAAGCCAATGTCCAGCACATCAATGAGCCATCTCCAGACATCAATGAAGCCATCGTCCAGCACATCAATGAGCCAGCGTCCAGCACATCAACGCAATCGTCCAGCACATCAATACGCCATCGTCCAGCACATCAAAAGCCATCGTCCAGCCATCAATGAGCCAGTCGTCAGCACATCAATGAAGCCAATCATCCACACATCAATGAAGCCAATCGTCAGACATCAATGAAGCCAATCTCCAGCACATCAAGCCATCGTCCAGCACATCAAGAGCCACTCCAGCACATCAAAGCCATGTCCAGCACATCAACGCCATCGTCCAGCACATCAACCAAGCCAACTCAGCACTCACCAAGCCATCTCCAGCAATCATGAAGCCATCGTCCAGCACATCTGAAGCAGTCGTCCAGCACATCAATGAAGCCATCTCCAGCACATATGAAGCCATCGTCCAGACATAATGAAGCCACTCGTCCAGCACATCAATGAAGCATTCGTCCAGACATCAATGAGCCAGTCGTCCAGACATCAATGAAGCAGTCGTCCACACATCAATGAAGCCAGTCTCCAGCACATCAATGACGCATCGTCAGCACATCAATGAGCCAGTCGTCCAGCACATCAAGAGCAATCGTCCACACATCAATGAAGCCATCTCCAGCACATCAATGAAGCAGTCTCCAGCACATCAATGACGCAGTCGTCCGCACATCAATGAGCAAGTCGTCCAGCACATCAATGAGCCACGTTGGGTCCCAGCACATCAATGAAGCCAGTCGTCCAGCACATCAATGAAGCCATCATCCAGCACATCAATGAGCCAATCTCCAGCACATCAATGAAGCCCACATAACGTCCAGCACATCAATGAAGCCATCGTCCAGCACATCATGAAGCCAATCATCCAGACATCAATGAAGCCAATTCCAGCACATCAATGAAGCCATCATCCAGCACATCAATGAGCCAATGTCCAGCACATCAAAGCCAATCGTCCAGCACATCAACCAAGCCAATGTCCAGCACATCAACCAAGCCAATCGTCCAGCACATCAAAGCCATCGTCCAGCACATCAACCAATCCAAATCTTCCCAAGCATTCAATAAGCCAATCGTCCAGCACATCAATGAAGCAGTCGTCCAGCACATCATGAAGCCAATCATCCAGCACATAATAAACCATCGTCCAATACAATCAATGAAGCCATCGTCCAGCACATCAATGAAGCATCGTCCAGTACATCAATGAAGCCAGTCTCCAGCACATCAATGAAGCAGTCGTCCAGACATCAATGAAGCCAGTCGTCCAGCACATCAATGACGCCAATCGCCAGCACATCAATGAAGCACCCAGTTCCGTCCAGCACATCAATGAATGCCAACATCTCGTCCACACATCAATGAAGCCAGTCCTCCAAGACATCAATGAAGCCAGTCCTCCAGCACATCAATGAGCCAGTCGTCCGCACATCAATGACGTCAGTCATCCAGCACGATCAATGACGCAGTTGTCCAGCACATCAATGAAGCCAGTCGTCCAGCACATCAATGAAGCCAATCATCCAGCACATCAATGAAGCCAATCATCCAGCACATTAATGAAGCCAATCGCCAGCACATCAATGAAGCAATTGTCCAGCACATCAATGACGCCAATCATCCAGGACATCAATGACGCCAATCGTCCAGCACAACCAAGCCAATCATCCAGCACATCAATGAAGCCAATTGTCCAGCACATCAACCAAGCCAATCGTCCAGCACATCAACCAAGCCAATCGTCCAGCACATCAACCAAGCCAATCGTCCAGCACATCAATGACGCCAGTCGTCCAGCACATCAATGAAGCCAATCATCCAACACATCAATGAAGCCAGTCGTCCAGTACATCAATGAAGCCATTCGTCCAGCACATCAAGCCATTCGTCCAGCACATCAATGAAGCCAGTCGTCCAGCACATCAATGAAGCCAGTCGTCCAGCACATCAATGACGCCAGTCGTCCAGCACATCAATGAAACCAGTCGTCCAGCACATCAATGACGCCAGTCGTCCAGCACATCAATGACGCCAGTCGTCCGGCACATCAATGAAGCCAGTCGTCCAGCACATCAATGAAGCCAGTCGTCCAGCACATCAATGAAGCCAGTCGTCCAGCACATGAATGAAGCCAGTCGTCCAGCACATGAATGAAGCCAGTCGTCCAGCACATGAATGACGCCAATCGTCCAGCACATCAATGAAGCCATTCGTCCAGCACATCAATGACGGCAGTCGTCCAGCACATCAATGAAGCCAGTCGTCCATCACATCAATGAAGCCAGTCTTCCAGCACATCAATGACGCCATTCGTCCAGCACATCAATGAAGCCAGTCGTCCAGCACATCAATGACGCCAGTCGTCAAGCACATCAATGACTCCAGTCGTCCAGCACATCAATGACGACAGTCGTCCAGCACATCAATGAAGCCAGTCGTTCAGCACATCAATGAAGCCAGTCTTCCAGCACATCAATGACGCCAGTCGTCCAGCACATCAATGAAGCCAGTTGTCCAGCACATCAATGACGCCAGTCGTCCAGCACATCAATGAAGCCAGTCGTCCAACACATCAATGACGCCAGTCGTCCAGCACATCAATGACGCCAGTCGTCCAGCACATCAATGAAGCCAATCGTCCAGCACATCAATGATGCCAGTCGCTAGCACATCAATGAAGCCAATCATCCAGCACATCAATGAAGCCAGCCCTCCAGGACATCAACCAAGCCAATCGTCCAGCACATCAACGAAGCCAGTCGTCCAGCACATCAACCAAGCCAGTCGTCCAGCACATCAACCAAGCCACTCGTCCAGCACATCAACCAAGCCAATCGTCCAGCACATCAACCAAGCCAATCTTCCAGCATATCAATGAAGCCAATCGTCCAGCACATCAATGAAGCCAGTCGTCCAGCACATCAATGAAGCCAATCATCCAGCACATGAATGAAGCCATTCGTCCAGTACATCAATGAAGCCACTCGTCCAGCACATCAATGAAGGCATTCGTCCAGCATATCAACCAAGCCAATCGTCCAGCACATCAATGAAACCAGTCGTCCAGCACATCAATGACGCCAGTCGTCCAGCACATCAATGAAGCCAATCGTCCAGTACATCAATGACGCCAGTCGTCCACACATCAATGACGCCAGTCGTCCAGCACATCAACGACGCCAGTCGTCCAGCACATCAACGACGCCAGTCGTCCAGCATTCATCTGGTCAAGTCCTACCCTGAAAGAGGGAAAAAAATATTGTTAACTCTAAAACAAATGATTTCCAATCATGAGTGGTTAAACTAATTTGCCAAAATCAACATTCACCGTTTCAGGTGAT
>CM060311.1:3838691-3846191 GCA_030674185.1 Monoplex corrugatus | reverse complement strand
ACCCATACCCTTATCCACCAACTGCAAAAACGTAACCCTTTGTTTCCCTCGCCCTATCCACCAGCTTCCTGCAGGAAGCTGGTGGACAGGGTGAGGGAACCAAAGAGTTAACTTTATGCTTTGCTTGCATGGTTGACAATATAGGATGCTGGTGGACAGTGTGCGGGAATCAAAGGGTTAATAAAACAAAAACTATAGCAAAAACATCATTACTTGTCATTTGGCAATTGGTCCATT
The DNA here is from genome assembly GCA_030674185.1 of Monoplex corrugatus. Taxonomy (NCBI): domain Eukaryota; kingdom Metazoa; phylum Mollusca; class Gastropoda; order Littorinimorpha; family Ranellidae; genus Monoplex; species Monoplex corrugatus. Next base: position 3,845,954 of record CM060311.1, on the reverse strand, counting down.
ACAGCCAATCTCTTTTTGTGAACATCTTTCTTTGTTTTGTCATATTTAATACGCGTTCTAATTCCATTTTGGGTGTTTGTTCGGTTTTTAGACATCGGTTAACATCAAACAGAGACTAGTAAAGTCGTTGCACAAATTCAATCGTTCGACTGGAAAGAAATCGATATATGTTGAATAACAAGACCAGCTGTAAACATAAAAGTATTAATATCGGTTTACACCAAACAAAAAAATTAGTACACTTGTTCTACAAATTCAAACGTTTGATGAGCAGAAAATGAATGCAGACGTTCTGAATAGGCTACCAGCCGGCTACAAACACTCGTGCATGTTTAATTTAGTAATATCATATAAATTGATTCATCTGGAAAGAATGTCAATATCAACAGAAATTCAAACAAAGGGATGAGGGTTTAGTCTTTCCAGGTGAACTTTAACTCTGAACAAATGTAAAAATAGGACTGAGGGATGGAGAAGTGGTTTTTTGACAGCATCAATCGTGTAAGTCAGTAGCAGTATCATTATATATAACCACTAGGTAAGTCAGATACCGTCAACATTGGTTTTGTCCACATGGTAATGGCATTGTGTGATATACATCTTACGTTGTTTGTGACCCGAAGGATGTGACATAGGAAATAAATCATTGAACAAAGAAGCAAAGGTCAACCTGAACCAGACCAAACCATGCTAAACCCAACCATAACAAACCACATCATACCACATAAAACGACATCATACCAAACCAAACCATAACATAACAAACCATGTCAGACTAAACCAAACCACACCATACCAAATCATATACCTGATCAAACCAAACCAAAATAAACTTAACCAAACCATACCATACCAAAACCAAACTCGTGTAAAAGCACTTATGTGAATAGACGTTAAAAGAAATAACGAACAAACGAACCAAACCAAACCAAACCAAACCAAACCAAACCAAACCAAACCAAACCAAACCAAACCAAACCAAACCAAACCAAACCAAACCAAACCAAAACCAAATCAAACAAACCAAACCAAACAAACCAAACCAAGCCAAACCATACCATACCATACCAAACCATACCATACCATACCATACCATACCATACCATACCATACCATACCATACCATACCATACCATACCATACCATACCATACCATACCATACCGTCCCATACCGTCCCATACCGTCCCCATACCATCCCATACCATCCTATACCATACCGTAACGTACTATACCATACCATACCATACCATACCATACCGTACCGTACCGTACCGTACCATACCATACCGTACCGTACCGTACCATACCATACTATATCATACCATACCATACCATACCATACCACACCACACCACACCACACCGCACCACACCACACCCTACAAACCAACCCAGACGGAAACCAAACCAAACTAAAGCCGAACCACAACAAACCAAACCGTATCAAAGCAAACCAAACCAACTGACCTACCAAAACAACCACATAACCAAAAACAAAGAAACGAACAACATATTTCAACACACGATCAACACATGTGTTTCTCTTGTTATTGACCATACTGGAGATATATATATCATGTGAGTAAATAAAGTGTGAAGCCAGGCATCGCATTGATTTCATTTTATTTGTCATTTCAGAGATACAGTGGGTAAGAAACCAAGAAGCAGAGAGTTAGTGTACCAACCAGGGTATTAGAAGTAAATCTTCCTGGTACCACAACATTGTATTTCATCCAGTGGTGTTGGTATAAATTTTTGCTGGGTTCCGTCACATTGTGGACTTTATTGGAATGAAGTTTCGGACAAATTAGCAAAAGACGGTGCATCCAATAATGCAAATACCGTAACTTTCCATAACATACGACTGTCAGTTCATGAACTTGGTTCTGTGTTAGAATGTTCACTTTATACAAATTTTTCCAATACCCAAAGCCTGATACCTAACTGCCCCAGACAGCTAGCGTCCTTGATATACAAACTAATATACACAGAATGTATGTATTTGTTCAAAAGCATTATCTGTCCACCATCTGCTCTTTGAATGTCCTATTTTACATACGACATATAGAAATAACAATCTCGATTTTTCATGTACTGACTCTAGAGATATCCTTTACAACAAAAATAATGATATTATTTCGGTAGTCCAGCTGATTCTCAGATCCCCTGTTGGCAGATTGTTATGAAGAGTTAATTAATTGTTGTCTGTTATTGATTGACACTGTTAACTTAATGTTCTGAATTATTATTTTATAGGCCATTTAACCCCTATTGGGGCATGGATGATAACAGCAAATAAACGAAAATTTAACGGGATTATCATGTAACATAAAGCAGAATGCACTTAGTCCAACAGAACAAAACAAAAAACAGCAACAAAAAACAACAACAAACAAACAAACAAAAAACAAACAAACAAACAAAAGCAAAACAAACAAACAAACAAACAAACAAAAAACCAACAACAAAACCCCCCAGTTCATTTGAAACTGCTTTACGACAGAATACTCAAGTGTTCAACAAACTATAACTACACAATTGTGGAACATTTGATACATTTTGCTAGCACAGAATACTCAAGTGTATAAAACATAACTACACAAGTTTAAAAAAAAAATTTTTTCCCTGGCTTCAGTTTATCATTTTCATTCCAGAAATGAAGTTACACAATGAGAACACTGATTTGACGGGCATTTATTTTTGTGCAATAAATTTCTGACGAGTCACAACGGAATTTTCAACATTCAAACATAAAGTGAAATTCATCATGTAAGGCATTGCCATCACAAAACTTACTACATATTCTGCTTTGTGATTTGTCTATTTACCTCCTTGCGTCTACGTAACTCAGTCTCCAGTCTATGACAGAAATGGCGTTACACAATGAAAACATTGATCTATTTGACAGAAATTTTTCTGGAACAAACTTCTAACAAGTCATCACGGAATTCACAACAATCCAAAATAAAGTGAAACTCATTGCCTAAGGCATTGTGGTCACAAAACTGACATATTCTGCTTTGTCAATTTGCTCCTTTGCGTCTACGTAACTCAGTCTAGTCTCAAGCTTATGACAGAAATGGAGTTACACAATGAGAACATTGATTTATTTGACATATCTTTTTGTTGGAATAAACTTCTGACGAGTCATCACTGAACTGACAACGTTGGAAAATAAAGTGAAGCTCATGGTGTGAGGCATCGTCATCACAAAATGTATATAACAGATACATGTCAACTCTGAGGGGCTGTCAAACAAAATGACCTTGCTTCGAACTGCAATAGCAGTGGCCTAGTACATGAAACGTTTACACAATTATAAGATGTAAACAAAAATTATGGTTACCATTCCTGGATCGGACAGGGGCTTTGTCTGCATCCTCGAACACTGTATAGTGGTGTGGGTGCTAGTCTTACAATGAAGTACAAAACCGAGTTATGACGCACTTTGCACACCTGACAGAAGCTACAGAAACAAAGGAATCGTCCCTCACAAAATTCTGTTCAAAATCCAGTTTGATAAACACGTAGACATAACAAAGACAGGAAAAAAAACATCTAAAAGAAACTAAATGAACAGAGGAATCGTCCCTCACAAAATTCTGTTCAAAATCCAGTTTGATAAGCACGTAGACATAAGAAAAAAACAAGAACACGGAAAAGAAGCAAAACAAACAAGGAAACATCCTTCACCTCAAAATTCTGTTCGTAATACATAGACATAACACAGATAAGAAACAAAACAAAAACAGGATGTGGGTGGCGCTGCATTGTGGCTATGCGGTCTCAATGGGGAAAGCAGCTTCAATTTTACTTTGTCTGAATCTGTTGTGAGAAAAAACAAACTTAACGATAACAGTGTCATTTCAGGTTAAATATCAGTTCTGTACGGATAACGCACCAGTAAACAAGAGGGTATAAACATAGTATGGAAAAGAATATTGATCTTTGGACAGTCGAGAAATTATTGCTAATTATTTTGTGATCCTCATATCAACACAGTTGCCTTAACCTTGAGCCAGCCAGCCAGCCAGCCAGCCAGCCAGCCAACCAGCCAACCAACCAACCAACCAACCAACCAACCAACCAACCAACCAATCAACCAACCAACCAACCAACCAACCAACCAACCAACCAACCAACCAACCAAAAATCCCACCGACTTCCAAACACTTAACATAATTCACGATTACAAGCAATCAAGCAAGCTAGCAAGCAAGCAAGCAAGTAAGCAAACAAACAAACAAACGAACGAACGAATGAACGAACAAACGAACGAACGAAGAAACAAACAAATAAAAAAAAAAAAAAGTTCAAAGAACAAACAAATAAAAAAAACCCCAAAGAACAGACAAAGAAACAAAGAAAGAATTGTATGAATACATGAATGAATACGTAAATGATTACAATGTATTATTGTTTAGATAAGCGTACACATTTTGAACTGACCGTTACCTGTGGTAGTTCAAACATAAACTGAAGCTGTCTTTATAACATAGGACATATGATCAAGATATAACGAAAGACAGGCATAGAGGAAGAAAACCAAACAGACACATAATAATTGTGAAAAACAAACAAACAAACAAACAAACAAAAACGGGGAGAAAATAGAAACAAATAAGAAACACAAAATAAAGCATAATCTTGACGAGAGAGAGAGAGAGAGAGAGAGAGAGAGAGAGAGAGAGACAGAGAGAGAGACAGACAGACAGACAGAGACAGAGAGAGAGAGAGACAGAGACAGAGAGAGAGAGAGAGACAGAGACAGAGAGACAGACAAAGAAAGAGAGAGAGACAGAGAGAGAGAGACAGAGATACAGAGAGAGAGACACAGAGAGAGAGACACAGAGAGAGAGAGACAGACAGACAGAGAGAGAGAAGTCATGTTCAATCAAGCAGCATCTATTGTTTACCTATCAGAACTCATGATACAAAATAAGCATCAGAAACCTTTTTCAGTGTGTGTACCTTTCAAGCTTTGAACAGATGTTTGAGCAGCATTGGCACAAGTAATGACTCAGCTTCAACAATCAATGGCCATTGATGGACACAGATAAATAAAAGGCACGTCATCAAATAAAAAAAAATCATGTAACAAATTGCAAAGTGAACACTACTTGTAGAGTTTTCAGCCTCGTGTACGATCACGAGCACAGTGGCACGCCATTCAACCTTACATTTCTTTGAAAAAAAAAAAAGTCCACAGAAAGTGTCTTTCTCGAGTCCACAAACCACCCAGCCATCCACTCAGAAAAAAAAATGTCGGCCGAACGCAAAAGTAGCGTCTAAGTCCATATATCAGTTTTTTTTTTCAACGAGATGTCTTTTAAGCTTGTTCTTCGGGACAATAGCAGTAAGTACTCACACAACGTTGCCTTTTTTGACAAGAGGGTATCTACACAAACAACGTCCCATTGAACTAGCTGGTTCCACGGAAAATCCACACACACGCAGGTAACTGTCTATGGATCACTTCCCTTTTCAGAAGACATCTTGGCATTCTTGTATTATTACATCAGGAAGCCTTTGTTTTCACTTGTCAGACTCCAAAGACAGTTGTACATCTGTCTTCATTTACACCCTCTTCGAAAATGGCCATGTACAGATTCGGCTCTGCCACTATGTCTTTGCAGGTTTATGACACAGTAGCTGCATGATAGAACGTCAGAAAAAAATGTGTCCATTCTTTCAAAACAGAATGTCATAGAGATTTGTCCATTTTTTTCAAAACAGAATGTCATAGAGATTTGTCCATTTTTTTAAAACAGAATGTTGTAGGGATCTGTCCATTTTTTTCAAAAGAGTATGTCACAGAGATTTGTCAATTCTTTCAAAACAGAATGTCACAGAGATTTGTCCATTTTTTTCAAAACAGAATGTCACAGAGATTTGTCCATTCTTTACAACAAATGTCATTAGGAGATTTGTCTTATTTCAAGCAAAGAATGTTACGAATGTCTTCTTCGATGTAAGGACTTTCCATGTCTTCGTTTCAGAGATTTGCATCTGTTGCAAACATTCGTCACAGTGATTTTCCATTCTTTAACAACAAAGTCATAGGAGATTTGTCTATTCAATGCAAAGATATCTGTTCCAAAGTCTTCTCTGAGTATGGACCCTTCTCCATGTCGTTCGTTTCAGACTGGTTTCATCTGTCTGCGAATACGTTTACGTTTCGTAAAGATGAGCATGTATATGTGTCAGTAGTGTGAAGTCATGTTACAATGTTATTATCACGCTTTTTTTATTTCCCATTTCCCATGTTGCGTTACATAACTTCTACGAACAATTTATAAAAAATATTTAACAGAATGAGGGCCGTGGAGCTGAATGTGTTATAAACAAAAGTGCACAACAAACTTTATACATTCGAACATTTGAAACGTGCTGCAAGTTGAACCGAAAATATAAAAAAAAGTGATAACATGAGATTTTTTAGGGTCAGCAATTTTGACAGTCATTTTCTTTTATTAAAGAAAAGTATAACATATTCCAATAAATCCTCGTATGCCTATACTGTGTTTGAAAATGCTTGTGGGACGAGCAGTTTTGTAGCCTGCTATTCTGCATTAAAAAGAATTACAACCATCACGAAATACAACGAAAACCCAAACAAAAACAAAATAAAATAAAATGAAACAAATAAAACAACAAAAAAATTTAAAATAAAGTGGGGGGGGGGGGGGGGGGGGGGAGTAGAATCCAATCTGAAAACATTGCAAGCCTGACCAGAATCTTTGAAATAAATTACTTAAATAAGAATATGTCAATAAATAGACAAGCAAGTATATGCATTTATATTCACAAACAAATACATTTTGGCGAGGGGAGAGAGAAGAGAAGAGAAGAGAGAGAGAGAGAGAGAGAGAGAGAGAGAGAGAGAGAGAGAGAGAGAGAGACAGAGACAGAGACAGAGACAGAGACGAGAGAAGAGAAAGACAGACAGACAGACAGAGATAGACAGACAGACAAACAGACAGAGACAGAGAGACAGAGAGACAGAGAGAGACAGACAGACAAACAGACAAACAGACAGAGACGAAACAGAGACAGCGACAGAGACAGAAAGAGACAGACAGAGAGAGGCAAAAAGAGAAAGAGGCAGCGAGGCAAAGATTTATGCAGACATACATACATACATACATGCATACATACATACACAACATACATACATACATACATACATACATACATGCATACATATATACATACATCATACATACATACATATATACATGTATATGCACATACATACTACA
>CM060311.1:3831191-3833691 GCA_030674185.1 Monoplex corrugatus | reverse complement strand
GGAGGCCCTTTGCAGTTTGATCAGTCAATGTCGTACACCCTGTTTGTTTCTCTCCCTGCTTATAACCATTGTCACATGTTGATGGTCACAGTAGTCAAGTGGTTCAATGTTGGACTTTCAATCGGAACGTCCTGTGTTCGATCCACCTGGAACCCCCCCCCCCCCCTTCTTCTGGTGGATAATGGGTAGAGCTTTTTAATTTTTTTTATTTATCTATTTATTTATTATTTATTAATTTATTTCTTGATTTCTTGATTGATTTATTGATTGATTTATTATTTATTTATTTATCTATTATTTATTTATATATTTATTTATTTATTTATTTATTTATTTATTCATTTGTTTTTTATCTCCCAGTCCAACATGTGTGCAAATCTGCCAGTGCCTAAATTAAACTCTCGCTTCGTGTGTAAACGCATGCATGACATCAAACATACGCGTTAAAGATCCTGTAAGTCATGTCATTGTTTAGTTGATAAAGTAAAACAAAATGAAATAAAATAGATTAAAATAGAATATGTTGCAATAAAATGAAGTAAAACAAACAAACGAAAACAGATAAAACAAAACAAGATAAAAGAAAAATGAAACAGATATACATGTTTATAGTTGTTACCTTTTGGTGCCATATCTCCTCAATGTGAAGGTGCAGAAATGAGGAAACTACTTTGACATCTGAAAGGAACAGGAACTGCACCGGCTCAGTTTTGTTTTTTGTTTTTGGAAAGAAAATGATATGAAATGATAAAACCAGAAATATATCAAAGAACATGTAATACAAAAGACGTAAATAACTAATAGTAAATGTAATACTCTTTTGCTTTTGTTTTTCTACTTTTTTTCTTATTCTGTGTCTTGTTTTCGCTTAAGTGCATTATCATGGAAACTATCAACTTTCTCAAAAAAACTATCAGCAACAAGAACTGTCCTAAAATTTCATAAAAGTGAACGCTGTGAACGCCAAAGATCACACGGCTGTTGAAAATCGCTAAGAGCAGGGCATTACCCGGCTGCCTTGGTATAAAACATTGGAGTGATAGGTTGATTTCCCAGGGAGAAGAAAAAAAAGACAGGGAAAAAGGAGAACAATCAGCTTAAATCCCCTGATGTTTCGCTGAGCCGGACAAACTGACATTCTCTCCATTCCAGACAAAAACAAGAGATCAGCGCACTTCTCTGAATAGTTCCTTGCCTTGTGTGTACGTCTGACGAAGCCCAGACTGGCTGAAAATGATCACCTGTCTCGTTTAGCTCACCTGTTACGCTTTCTCCATCCACGTTTATTATGTATCTGGGCTTACAACAAACTGGATTTATGGTGTCGGCGTACAAACTGGATGTACGTTTATATATGCAATACAGATACAAACTGGGTATACGTTTATGTAATACAAATCGGCGTTGTCATTCAAAAACAAATAAATAACGAAAATACATAAATAAATAAATGCATAAATAAACAAACGAAAACAACAACAGTGTAACCACAACCACAACCAAAACCAAAATTGAAATTGAAAAATAAAGCAGTTATGGCTTACTGTACAGATGACGGCATGACGTGTGCAGTTCATGTAGATTATTACAGACCGAATTGAATGTCTCGCTGATATACATTCAGACACAATCATGTATCTGTGAACAATTGAACGTGTGTCGGTAATAGCCTAGAAATGGACATTATCAACATTCTGTGGGTGGAGCAAGAATATGTTAATAACAAGTATAAATGCATGTCAAAATATTTTGCAGGTGTATTATTGTACGTAATATCGTTGCTTCAAATTACGAAGGCACGTTAACCCTTTGACTCCCGCACACTGTTCTATAGCATCCTGTATTGCCAATCATGCTAGCAAAGCAAAAACTTAGCCCTTTGATTTCCTCACCCTTTCCATCAGCTTCCTGCAGGAAGCTGAAGGAAATGGTGAGGGAATCAAAGGGTTAAGTTTTTGTAGTTGGTAGATAGGGTGCAGAAGTCAAAGGGTTAACTTGGTGGAATCATTTCTATTGCGATGTAACAAGAAAGGTTTGCTGAGGCAGGCAAGGACAGGTCTGATGCATGTCCTGATGATGACTATAAAAGTACTCAATGTCCACATCAACATGTTAACATGTTAACCCTTTGACTCCCGCACCCTGTGCACCAGCATCCTGCATTGTCAACCATGCTAGTAAAACTCCCGGCACCCTATCCACCCAAATGCAAAATCTTAACCCTTTGATTCCCTCACCCTATTCACCAGTTTCCTGCAGGAAGTTGGTGGGAAGGGTGAGTGAGTCAAAGGGTTAAGATTTTGCACTTGGGTGGATAGGGTGCCGGGAATCAAAGAGTTAAATACAGTCTTTTATTCCTAGGGTGGAGTTTGACACCGTGGTAGCTGTGGCTTGCTTGTGCTTTTCTTTTTGGCGTGTTGTATAGGGCAGCTGATTTTGTTTGGTTCTGTTTCATTTCTGTCTTTGATTCTTGCAGCATTTATCATATCCTGGGCACCCT
>CM060311.1:3818691-3826191 GCA_030674185.1 Monoplex corrugatus | reverse complement strand
CAACAGGTAGTCATACAGTGTCCCTGAATATAACTCAACCATAATAATAATTTCACTTCTATCAAAACAATCGATATCTCTGAATATAACTCAACCATAATAATAATTTCACTTCTATTAAAACAATGGATATCTCTGAATATAACTCAACCATAATAATAATTTCACTTCTATTAAAACAATGGATATCTCTGAATATAACTCAACCATAATAATAATTTCACTTCTATTAAAACAATGGATATCTCTGAATATAACTCAACCATAATAATAATTTCACTTCCATCAAAACAATAGATATCTCTGAATATAACTCAACCATAATAATGATTTCACTTCTATCAAAAATATCTATATCTCTGAATATAACTCAACCATAATAATAATTTCACTTCCATCAAAACAATCGATATCTCTGAATCTCAAATCTATCGACCTCTCCACATTTTCATCTGATGCCTCCCGTCTCCTTTCTGAAAAGTCACATAACCTTGCCGATGAATTCTATACTACTCTCCACCATCTTCTGGACACTCATGCTCCAGCCACAACCCGTCTTTTACCTGACCGCCCCCCTACCCCTGGCTCACTCATGAGATCGCCTGTGCAAAACGTGCCCGCCGCAGAGCAGAGCGCCGCTGGCGCAAATCCAAACTCACTGTACACAGGCAACTTTTCCAAGCCTCTAAAACAAAAGTATCCACCCTCATTGCATCAGCAAAAACAAGCTATTTCCAAACCAAAATCCTGAATGCCTCTTCTTCAAAAGAACTCTTTACAACCATGAATCATCTCCTTGGCACACGAAAAGATTTACCTCTCCCAACAAAACATACAAATGAAGAACTCCCATCTGTATTCTCCAACTATTTCACCACCAAAATACAAACTCTTCGTGACAGGCTTGACAGGACACCCTGTCAACCATGCCCACCTGACCCTTCCTTCTCTGGCACACCTCTTACTACTTTTACCCCAGTCTCACAAGAAGAAATTCTCAACACAATCAGAACCATGTCGTTCAAAACCTGCGAACTGGATCCTCTTCCAGGTTCTCTCTACGCCGACTGTCTCCCTACTCTCCTCCCATTCATCACTGACATCATCAACACTTCTCTTCAAACTGGAACTGTCCCAGATTCTTTCAAGTCTGCTATTGTTCACCCTCTCCTCAAGAAACACAATTTAGATCCAAATGAACTGAAAAATTACCGGCCTATCTCTAATCTCTCTTTCTTGTCAAAACTCCTTGAAAAAGTCGTCCTCAACCAGCTGAACTCTCACCTGTCTGCCAACAATCTCCTCAATCCTTTCCAGTCAGCCTACCGCCAGTGCCATAGCACTGAAACTGCCCTACTACACATTCTCAACAATCTCCTCCTTGCAACTGATACTGGCAAAGTCTCTCTCCTCACACTCCTTGATCTGTCTGCAGCCTTTGATACCATTGATCATGGTATTCTCCTTTCTAGACTTCATCATACTTTTGGCATCTCTGACATTGCTCTGTCTTGGTTCACTTCATACCTATCAAACAGAAAACAAACCGTTCTCATCAATGGCACTTACTCTCAACCTGCATACCTGACCTGTGGTGTTCCACAAGGATCTGTCCTTGGCCCTGTTCTTTTCACTCTTTACACCTCCCCCTGTCCACCATCATCAACTCCCATTCTATAAAACACCACTTCTATGCTGATGACACCCAACTTCAAGACAGTGACTCACCTGATAATATACAGCGCCTGTTGACTCGCACCACTGAGTGTTACTCGGACATTAAGAACTGGATGACACACAATAGACTTCAGCTTAATGACGACAAAACAGAAGCTATCCTCATTGGCACCCATCAGAAACTTTCTCAGCTGCCTCCTCTTTCTCTCCCATTATGTAACACATCAGTCCCAATTTCTGATTCAGCTAAAAACCTTGGTGTCTGCATTGACTCTACCCTCTCCATGAACAACTTTGTTTCTCAAACTGCCAGATCCTGCTACTATCATCTCCATCGTATAAGGCTGATCAGGAAGTATCTCTCTGTCGAAACAACTGCAAAACTCGTTCTCTCCTTCATAATGTCTCGCATTGACTATTGCAATTCACTCCTGTCTGGTCTTCCTGCCTCCACCATTCACATCCTACACCGAATTCAAAACAATGCTGCACGCCTTGTACTCAAAAAGAAAAAAGCTGACCACATATCTCCTCTCCTGGCACAACTTCACTGGCTCCCTGTATCAAAGCGCATACAGTACAAACTAGACACCATGTGCTACAAAAGCCTCAATAACGCAGCCCCCGATTACCTGTCAAGCCTACTTGAGATCTATGTTCCCTCACGTACCCTCCGCTCTGCCTCTGATCCTCTGACTTTTCGCTTTCCACGCACTAAGCTCAATACCTATGGTCCACGAGCCTTCTCTGTTTCTGGTCCACTCTCCTGGAACAAACTTCCTCTCTCAGTCCGTCAGCAACCTACTTTTGTCTCCTTCAAGTCCGCTCTCAAAACTCACCTTTTCTCCTCCGCATAAAATCCTAACCTCACTCAACCCCCCTCCCCCTCTGCAGCCTGTCTCCGCTCGGAGGGAATCACATGGTTATAATATATAATTGTATATGCTATGCTGTCTATAATTTTCCATTGCTTTTATTCTTGCTTTTATTGCTTTTATTCTTTCTCCCCATTTATAGCCATGCGTGTGTGTGTGTGTGTGTGTGTGTGTGTGTGTGTGTGTGTCTGTGTGTGTTGCGTGCGTGTGTGTGTGTGCGTGCGTGCTTGCGTGTGTGTCTGCTTCAGCGCTTTAGATTTGATTTTATCAAGATTTTGCGCTATATAAATATTGTAATTCTGTTATTATGTAATATAACTCAACCATAATAATAATTTCACTTCTATCAAAACTATCTATATCTCTGATTATAACTCAATCATAATAATGATTTCACTTATATTAAAACTATCTATATCTCTGAATATAACTCAACCATAATTATAATTTCACTTCCATTAAAACAATGGATATCTCTGAATATAACTCAACCATAATAATAAATTCACTTCTATCACAACAATCGATATCTCTGAATATAACTCAACCATAATAATAATTTCACATAAATTAAAACAATGGATATCTCTGAATATAACTCAACCATAATAATAATTTCACTTCTATCAAAACAATCGATCCATATCAAAAGTAAGAAGCCAAGAGGTAGTCATACAGTGTCTCTGAATATAACTTAACGATAAAAATAATGTCACTAGTATTAACATAATCGATCCATACAAAAACCATGCTCGTCGCACTTACCAACATGAGTGGAGCATTGTTAACCCTTTCACTCCCGCAGCCTGTCCATGAGCTACAAAACCATTAACCCTTTCACTCCCACAGCCTGTCCATGAGTTACAAAACCATTAACCCTTTCACACCTTGCAGGAAGCTGTCGGATAAGGTGAGGGAGTGAAAGGGTTAAGTGTTTGCTTGGCTGTCATGGCTGACAATGCAGGATGTTGGCAGAGAGGGTGAGGGAGTCAAAGGGTTAAGTTTTTGCTTGGCTGTCATGGCTGACAATGCAGGATGTTGGCAGAGAGGGTGAGGGAGTCGAAGGGTTAAGGACATTTTCAGTCAATAAAAAACAAAGTCTGACAAAACGTGAAATGACAATAAATATAAAAAGAAGAGTCAAATAACAAAATTGAATACAAGTATTCATAGACACAGAAGAAATGCGCATGTGCTCATACGCGCACACATACAATCATTTAGACACACACGCACACATGCACGCATGCACACACACGCACACACACAGACACACACACACACACACACGCGCGCGCGCACACACACACACAGACATACACACACACACTACACACACACACACACACACACACACACACACACACACACACTACACACGTGCGCCCACACACAGTAAATGATTTCATGAGAAATGAATACGTAGAGATTATAAAGCCATTATTCGTAGATCTTTTCCAATATCGATGGAAAAGATCTACGAATAATGAGAAATATGTACTGGTAACAAACAGCTGCTACGAGAATAGAAAACAATATAAGTTCTTTCCAAAACATCAAAAGAGGAGTCAGACAAGGTTGTGTTTTGTCACCAGATCTATTTTCACTTTACAGCGAAAACATCATGAGAAACTTAGAGGAAAACCCTGGATTAAAGGTTGGAGGAAAAATGATAAACAACATTCGATACGCAGATGACACCGTGCTAATTGCAGAAAGTGAAAGGGACCTACAAAACCTTGTGAATATACTAGAAACAGAAAGCAAAGGTGAGGGGATGGAACTAAACAGCAGGAAGACTGAAGTCGTGGTGATCAGTTAAAAACATGAAATCCCCTCACGCAAAGTAACAGCAAACGGCACAACCTTGAGACAGGCTGATAAGTTTAAATACCTGGGAACGACCATTTCACCAGACGGCAGATGCACATCAGAAATAGCCAGCAGAACCGGCCAAGCCAAAACAGCATTCAAGAAGATGAAAAGCATTTTTATCAACAAATGCCTATCAATTAACATTAGGAAGAGAGTTCTTGAATGTTATACAGAACCAATACTGTTGTACGGTTGTGAGGCGTGGACAGTCAACAAGCAAAGCCAGAACAAGATTGAGGCAGCCGAGATGTGGTTTCTAAGAAGAATGTTGAGAGTTCCATGGACAGGAAAGAAAGCAAACGAGACAGTCTTGATGGAGGCAGACACAAGTAGATCATTCATAAGGAAGATTAGGAGAAGACAGGTAACATTCGTAGGCCATTTTATGAGGAAAGGGGAATTGGAGCACCTGGTCACAACGGGACAGCTGTTGGGAAAGAGAGCACCAGGTAGACCTAGGGAGAAGATACTAGACGGACTTGCAGGGTGGCTGAAGACAAAGAGGGTGGAAGAGATGCTTGAGGCAACAAGAGATAGAGACAGATGGAAGTCCATGATCGCTAACGCCATGCGGCAAGGCACCTGGTGATGATGATGATGAGTAAGCAATAAATGAGAGACGGAAACAACAGACAAAATAAATGAATAACTAACTAAATAAAATGAATAAACAAATAAATAAACAAACAAATAAATAATAAATAACAATAAATAAATAGATAAATAAATAAATAAATGAATAAATAAAAAAATAAGTAATAAGCCAGTTTTTATTTTGCTAGCTGGGACATGTGAACTCCAGGTCTCAGGGTCAAATAAACAAACAGGCAAACGAAACTCCAAAACAACATTAAGAAAGCAGACAAAAAAAAATTAAATAAAAAAAAAAAAAGAGAAAAGTAGCTCGCTTGAACCTACGACTCCTTGCTTCACCAACAAGGTGTTCTAACCAGTGGAGCCCATGGGGTCACAATTTACCTCAGCACCAACTGAATCTCACCGAGATTTGAGGACAAGGAGACGGTGTGTGCAGGATAGGGGTGTGTGGAGTTTTTGCTCTGTCCCTTGTCTGTGGCTGTCGTGGTGCGGTCAGAGTTACCGTCCCTGTTCCGATGACGTGATTCTACTTCCTGTCGCGCGCGCAACAGGATCTGACGTAAGGGCTCCCCGCAGAATATTTCCAGTTGGTCCGTATCGTCCGTTGCTGTTTGACAGATATTCGATGGTACGTGTTTTTAGGTCTGAAATGAGGTTGTTGTGTGAATGACCTGTGTTTATTCATTTATAGTTTCCATGTGTGTGTGTGTGTGTGTGTGTGTGTATGTGTGTGTGTGTGTGTGTGTGTGTGTGTGTGTGTGTGCGTGCATACGCGCATGCGTAAGTATGTGCGTGCGTGTATATGCGTTTACGTGTGTATGTGTGAGTGTGTGTGTTGTATCTGTTTATTATGTAAACAGGAACCAGAAAAAAAAAAAAAAACACGAAAGAAGAAGAAGAACGCGTATTTAATACAACAAGACAAGACAGGCGCTGGCTGCTGTATTAAATACCCGTTCTTATTCTTCTTTCGTGTTTTTTTTTTAACTGGTTCCTGTTTGCTTGAACGCGGGCAGTCACACTTGTTTTAGATTCTGTTTACATGTGTCCATGTGTTCGTGCACGCACATATGTGTGCACGCGCGTATGTGTATGTCTATGCTTGTGCCTGTTTGGATGTGTGCGTAAATGTCTATGTTTGTGTGTGTGTGTGTGTGTGCATGCGTGGGTGAGTGTGCATATGCTAACACAGTGGAAAGAGAGAAAGAGAGAGAGAGAGAGAGAGAGAGAGAGGGAGAGGAGAGAGGAGAGAGAGAGAGAGAGGGAGAGAGAGAGAGAGAGAGAGAGAGAGAGAGAGAGAGAGACAGAGAGAGAGAGAGAGAAACAGAGAGAGAGTATTCAAAGACTCCAGTACTCGTTTACCAACATGGAGGCTAGGCACAAACTTATCAACACATGACATATTTAGCATCACGGCCAACACTATCATCATCATCATCATGTCGAGCTTGCTCGGCTATCCATGACACGTTTCTTCCATTTTTCTCTGTCAGACATTGCAGTAGGTAGTTCATCATACTGACAGCCCGTATCATCCATCAGTTGATCGATGAAGGTCTTCTTTGGACGTCCTGGTCTTTGTTTGCCATGGCTGGGTCTCCATAGTAGAACATCACCCACCAGTTTCTTCTTTGCTACGCCAGCAGTGTCCCGCGAAGCGCAGTCTTTGTTGACGTATTGATTTACTGATTGGTGGGATCTTACCATATAACTCTTTGTTAGTTGGATGTTCTCTCCAGGATTTGTTCAGGGCTGCACGCAGCATTCGTGTATATGCTCCATCAATATTCTTCTCCAATGTGTCATTTCATTGCTTTCATTGGCTATATGAGCACTTGTGGTCGCCACTCCATACAAGTGTGAGCAGTAGTTCTCTAACTGAACTAGGTGACACTGGACGTCTCTGTTCAGCGTCTAGTGTACTTCACTATCAAGGCCTTAAAAGAGACACAGCAACATTCAAAACAAACAATATCAAACAAAAGCGCGACAAACCTAAACACAGGGTTTCACCTTTTAATCACAACAGCATACAGCACAACAGGTGTAAGACATTAGGGGGGGAGGGAGGTTTTACCTTTGGTCTGTAACCAGACAAAAGCAGAGCCTTTGGCAGAAGAACTGCTGAGAGTGAGGGTGACGTTCTGTACAGGTTTGGTGTAGATGGTACGGAAGCCATAGTAACCTAGATGACCACACTGGATGTCCCACCGGTACCCTTTGTCATCTTTGATGGCCAGCTCCTGGTGAACGGATCAAGAATTTTAGTCAACTGGGAAGAAACAACGAAGCGAACAAAGAAACAAAGAAAGAAGAAAGAAAAACAAACAAGTAAAAAACAACAAAGAAGCAAACAACAAACAACAAACAAACAAACAAACACAAATAAACAAAGTAAACAAACACATAGACCAAGCAAGCAACCAACCAATCAACCAACAAACGAACGAACGAACCAACGAACCAACCAACCAAC
>CM060311.1:3806191-3808691 GCA_030674185.1 Monoplex corrugatus | reverse complement strand
ACACACACACACACACACACACACACACACACAACACACACACACACACACACACACACACACGTGCGGGTGCGCTCATCTAAATGTCACATTGAAAAAAAAAAACAACAACTTTCAAAACATAAACTAAGTAACATAACTCTTGAGAGTCACGGAGTTATCTCCCATGTAGAATTTCTCAAACCCAACACAGTTTGCGCTACCCATTCAGCTAGCATAGACGCACGCAGCCACAAAGCATAAAGTGGTAAGCTCACAACATTCCTTTAAACATCCCTCTTATTTCCTTTGGTATTTCAAAACATAAACAAGCAAACAAAAATACCATCTTTCTAAACCTCACTTTATCCGCCTCTTTCGTTCTTCAACGCACTCTAAAGTATTGACGACAAACAGACATTGGTAGTGTACCACTTAACTTTTCGACCGAGGTTTCCACATTTCGGCTTTCCAATGATTTGCGGGCTGGGCGAAAAACGTGCAAGGGACATCACCGCTGCATATGATTGCTCTCTCCAAGTTATACGTATTTGCTTCCCCTCTTTCTCTTTATCGTTTGCGGCAGTGTTTATCGATGTTTTTGTCTCATCTTTCTTCTTGTCGTAGTCCCTTGTTTTGGCTTCCAGTGTTTTATAGCTTTGAATTTGTTATTCAGTCTTGAGTTTCTCTCTCTCTGTCCCTGCTTCTGTCTCTCTCTCTGTGTCTCTCTGTCTCTCTCTCTGTCCCTGCTTCTGTCTCTCTCTCTGTGTCTCTCTGTCTCTCTCTCTGTCCCTGCTTCTGTCTCTCTCTCTGTGTCTCTCTGTCTCTCTCTCTGTCCCTGCTTCTGTCTCTCTCTCTGTCCCTGCTTCTGTCTCTCTCTCTGTCTCTCTGTCTCTCTCTCTGTCCCTGCTTCTGTCTCTTTCTCTGTCTCTCTGTCTCTCTCTCTGTCTCTCTCTCTGTCCCTGCTTCTGTCTCTTTCTCTGTCTCTCTGTCTCTCTCTCTGTCTCTGCCTCTCTGTCTCTGTCTGTCTGTCTTGAGTCTCTCTCTCTCTGTCCCTGCTTCTGTCTCTCTCTCTGTCTCTCTCTCTGTCCCTGCTTCTGTCTCTCTCTCTGTCTCTCTGTCTCTCTCTCTGTCCCTGCTTCTGTCTCTCTCTCTGTCTCTCTGTCTCTCTCTGTCTGTCTGTCTGTCTGTCTCTCTTCGAAATAGGGGATTTGGTTCTGGTGTGTGTGTGTGTGTGTGTGTGTGTGTGTGTGTGTGTGTGTGTGTGTGTGTGTGTGTGGTGTGTGTGAGTGTGTGTGTGTGTATGTGTGTGCATGTGTGTGTCTGTGTGTGTGTTTGTTTGTGTGTGTGTGTGTGTGTGTGTGTGTCGAGTGTGTGCTGAGTGTGTGTTTGTTTGTGTTTGTGTGTGTGTGTGTGTGTCAGAGATAAAGAGGAAGAGGAGGTGGAGAAGGAGAGAGCAAGAAATAGACAGATAGATAGATAGATAGATATACATACACACATATATATATATATAGACAGACAGAGACAGAGAGACAGAGAGACAGACAGGCAGACAGACAGATAGAGAAAGAGACAGACAGACAGACAGACAGACAGACAAAGAGACAGACAGACAGACAGACAGACAGACAAAGACAGAGAGAAACAGAGAGAGAGAGAGAGAAAGAAGACAGACAGACAGGCAGACAGACAGATAGAGAAAGAGACAGACAGACAGACAAAGAGACAAACAGATAGAGACAGATAGATAGACAGAGAGAGAGAGAGACAGACAGAAAGACAGACAAACAGACAGACAGACAGACAGACAAAGACAGAGAGAGTCAGAGAGAGAGAGAGAGAGAGACAGAGAGAGAAAGAGAAAGAGAAAGAGAGAAGAGATCCTCTTCCCCCTCAACATTTCAAGATCTTGCTAGTGCATAGGGTAGTGTTCAGGACTAATGAGTATGCCAGACAACTACCGGCTGAGTGAGATGGAGCGCATATGGCATCGTCTGAACGAAATGAACCCCCGCTTGAACAAACTCCTTCAAAAACGTCAGCCCTTTCCAACATCACACCATGTTATCGTGAAAAGTAATGAACATGATTACAAGAGGGAGGGTCTGGGTGGGGAGGACAGAAATAGGCCTACAGTATTATTTCTGAAGATGTTTGATATATTGCAACGAGGGAGGGACATGGGGGGGGTGGGGAGAGACAGACGGACAGAAATAGGACAGACAGTCTGGGAGTAGTATGTGGGTAGTGTGAGTAGAAAGAAGTGAGCAGGCAGACAGAGGTGGGAGAGTGGAGGGGGGAGAGAGAGACAGAACAGAGACAGACAGAAAGACAGAAGAGACTGAGAGAGAGAGAGTGGGGGGAGAGAGAAGAAGAAGAGAGAGAGAGGAGAGAGGAGAGGAGAGAGAGAAGAAAGAAACACACAAGCACAGCACACACACCACACTAAGCACAGCACCAAGAAGACAGAGAGAAGAGAGAGAAAAAAGGAGACACGCGGACAGAGATAAAGAGAGAG
>CM060311.1:3788691-3791191 GCA_030674185.1 Monoplex corrugatus | reverse complement strand
ACTTACATAAAAAGATAAGTAAGACAGGACTTACATAAAAAGATAAGTAAGACAGGCTTACATAAAAAGATAAGTAAGACAGGACTACATAAAATATAATTATAAAAAGATAAGTAAGACAAATAAAAAATAATAAACAGGACTTACAAAAAAGATAAGTAAGAAGACAAAAGATAAACTACATAAAAAAAAAAAAAGATAAGTAAGACAGGCTTACATAAAAAGATAAGTAAGACAGGCTTTATATAATAAAAGATAATGAAAGAAGGACTTACATAAAAAGATAAGTAAGACAGGACTTACATAAAAAGATAAGTAAGACAGGCTTTACATAAAAAGATAAGTAAGACAGGACTTACATAAAAAGATAAGTAAGACAGGCTTTACATAAAAAGATAAGTAAGACAGGACTTACATAAAAAGATAAGTAAGACAGGACTTACATAAAAAGATAAGTAAGACAAGACTGACATAAAAAGATAAGTAAGACAGGACTTTACATAAAAAGATAAGTAAGACAGGACTTACATAAAAAGATAAGTAAGACAGGCTTTACATAAAAAGATAAGTAAGACAGGACTTACATAAAAAGATAAGTAAGACAGGCTTACATAAAAAGATAAGTAAGACAAGACTGACATAAAAAGATAAGTAAGACAGGACTTACATAAAAAGATAAGTAAGACAGGACTTACATAAAAAGATAAGTAAGACAGGCTTTACAAAAAAGATAAGTAAGACAGGACTTACATAAAAAAGATAAGTAAGACAGGCTTTACATAAAAAGATAAGTAAGACAAGACTGACATAAAAAGATAAGTAAGACAGGACTTACATAAAAAGATAAGTAAGACAGGCTTTACATAAAAAAAGTAAAAGTTAAAAAAGATTAAAATAAAAAAAAAAGGGAAAAGTATAGGACAAGACTGACATAAAAAGATAATAAGACAGGACTTACATAAAAAGACAAGTAAGACAGGACTTACATAAAAAGATAAGTAAGACAGACTTACATAAAAAGATAAGTAAGACAGGACATTACAAATAAAAACAGACTAAGTAAGAACAAGAAGTGTAGCATATAAAAAGATAAGTAAGACAGGACTTACATAAAAGATAAGTAAGACATGACATAAATAAAAAGATAAAGTAAGACAGGACTTACATAAAAAGACAAGTAAGACAGGACTTACATAAAAAGACAAGTAAGACAGGACTTACATAAAAAGATAAGTAAGACAGGACTTACATAAAAAGATAAGTAAGACAGGACTTACATAAAAAGATAAGTACGGGACTACAGAAAGATAGAAACCTACTAAAAAGATAAGTAAGACAGGACTTACATAAAAAGATAAGTAAAACAGGACTTACATAAAAAGATAAGTAAGACAGGACTGACATAAAAAGATAAGTAAGACAGGACTTACATAAAAAGACAAGTAAGACAAGACTTACATAAAAAGATAAGTAAGACAAGCTTTACATAAAAAGACAAGTAAGACAGGACTTACATAAAAAGACAAGTAAGACAGGACTTACATAAAAAAGACAAGTAAGACAGGACTTACATAAAAAGAGAAGTAAGACAGGACTTACATAAAAAGATAAGTAAGACAGGACTTACATAAAAAGAGAAGTAAGACAGGCTTTACATAAACAGATAAGTAAGACAGGACTTACATAAAAAGATAAGGAAGACAGGACTTACATAAAAAGATAAGTAAGACAGGACCTACATAAAAAGACAAGTAAGACAGGACTTACATAAAAAGATAAGTAAGACAGGACTTACATAAAAAGATAAGTAAGACAGGACTTACATAAAAAGATAAGTAAGACAGGACTTACATAAAAAGACAAGTAAGACAGGACTTACATAAAAAGATAAGTAAGACAGGACTTACATAAAAAGATAAGTAAGACAGGACTTACATAAAAAGATAAGTAAGACAGGACTTACATAAAAAGACAAGTAAGACAGGACTTACATAAAAAGATAAGTAAGACAGGATTTACATAAAAAGACAAGTAAGACAGGACTTACATAAAAAGACAAGTAATACAAGAGTAAATTTTCAGCTAACTGGCCTCTGTCAACCGTTCACAAAAGACAAGAAAGAATAAATGCATAAAAGTTTGCGCGCGCACACACACACACACACACACACACACACACACACACACACACACACACACACACACACACACACACATAACCAGTAGACAACTTCCCAATCATAATGTCTAAAAGGAAAAAAAAACAGCAAAAAGACCCCAGTAATTTCATTTCCCCCAACAATAAAACAAAAACAAAAAACAAACAAACAAACAGAAAAAACGGACAGAAACAAACAAACAAACAAACAAACAAAAAAGAAAGAAAACAAACGAAAACAATACCCGCAAAAACGAAACAAAACAAAAACAACACATCAAACCAAACCAAACAACCAAACCAAACCAAACCCAAACCAAACCAAACCAAACCAAACCAAAC
>CM060311.1:3768691-3773691 GCA_030674185.1 Monoplex corrugatus | reverse complement strand
CACCAAACTCACGGTGTGTTTGGAGTCAAAGCGCTGATGGTAGTTCTTTGTTGTTATAAGCTCTAGACTGCTTCCTTAACCCCCCCTTCCCTCTGCTGCTATCGGTTCCTTCCACCCGCCCGCTTGTCCCTCTGCCCCCCCCCCCCCCAATCTTTCATTTCATGTTCTATCTTCCATCTCCTTCCATCTTCCCACACCTTCTCTCTTGTCTCACTCGTTCAGTTCTTTTATCTTTCTGTCTGTCTCTGTCTGTGTCTCTATCTTTGTCTCGCTGTTTCTGTCTGTCTGTCTGTTTCTATCTGTCTCTGTCCTTCTCTCTCTCTCTTCTCTGTTTCTCTCTTCTGTGTCTTTCTCTTCCTCTCTTCCATTCTAGTGTTCTGTCTTCCGTCTAACTCCCCTACTCTCTCTCTCTCTCTCTTTTTCCTCGCTTATTTTGCCCCTAATTTTCATTCTTATGTTCTCTGTTCTGTCTCCTTCTCCTCATCTCTGTCTGTCTGTCTGTCTGGTCTCTGTCTGTCTGTCTGTCTCTCTGTCTGTCTGTCTGTCTCTCTGTCTGTCTGTCTGTCTCTCTGTCTGTCCTGTCTGTCTCTCTGTCTCTCTGTCTGTCTGTCTCTGTCTGTCTGTCTCGTCTTCTGTCTGTCTGTCTCTGTCTGTCTGTCTTCTTCTGTCTGTCTGTCTCTCTGTCTGTCTGTCTGTCTCTCTCAGTAACATATTAGCTGTCGTCGTTAGAATGCAATGTTCATAACTCAGGGGTCGTGGGTTCGACTCTCAGACTGCCCAGTTTTTTTTCTTAAAATTAGAAGAAAAATATGTTCACGCAGACTGGCTGGTTCTGTTGAAAAAGCCAGTGGGTTCAAGAACTGATATCTCGAGTTCAATCCCAGTCTACAAAATAAAACTGACCAGTTCGTTGTCTGTCTTCAATGCCGCAGTCACTCAAGTGATGTCAGCTTAAACTTCCAGAGATCAAAGGACCCCCTCATACACAACCCACTGGAATCTCAAGACTTTGCCAGAGCACAGGGTTTTGCACAGCTTTGAACGTCTACTTGATCACAACTGGCAGACTTAGATGGAACGCATGTGGAAATGTCCGAGCGCCATGAATCCTTTTCGAAACAAAAAAATCCAAACTTTGTACAAAAAAACTCTATGGAGGATTCGTTCCCTTTACTCCTCATTCAGGACTGTTGTCTCCAAGTTCTCTCCCTTCCACCAAAAAAAAAACCCAAAAAACAAAAACAAAAAAAAAACCCGACCTTTAAAAGTCCTTTCACTGCCTTCACCCTATCCACCAGCCCTTCCCCGTCGAGAGACACAAAGTCCAGTCAACGCTTCCTAAAATAAGCGATGGTGGTGTGAGAGAGAGAATGCTGCTTTCGACTCCTAGTTTATCAAGTAAAACGCATCCAATGCTTCAACCATCTGCTGTTTGTTTTCTTTTTTCTTCTTCAGCGTGCCAGAAGATGTGGTGCTTTTCGCAGTGGTATGTCTGCATAACGACACCCAACTCCCAGGGAAAAGATGGTTTTGGTGGTCTGGGGGTTTGCTTGTGGAAATTGTAAACCGTTTTTTGAAAGACGTGGGTAACGTGGTGGTAATGTACGCCGTGTGCTGTGTGGACGATGTGTCTGCTTTTTGACTTTGTGGTTTTGGATGTGGTGACAAGTGTGTGGTGTGGGGGGGGGGGGGGAGGAGGGTTACCCGGCACCAGTAATAGTAATTGTAGTAGTAACAGCATTGTCATGATTATCGTCATCATCATCATCATCAGTAGTAGTGATAGTAGTAGTAGTGTAGTGATAGTAGTAGTAGTAGTAGTAGTGATAGTAGTAGTAGTAGTGATGGTAGTAGTAACAGTAGCAGTAGCACCAGCCGTAGCACTAGCAGTTAGTAGCAACAGAAATAGTACAAGAGACAGAGAGAGAGCGAGAGAGAGAGCGAGAGAGAGAGAGAGCGCGCGCGGAGAGAGAGAGAGAGAGAGAGAGAAAGAGGAGAGAGAGAGCAGAGAGAGAGAGAAAGAGAGAGAGAGAGAGGAGAGAGAGAGAGAAGAGAGAGAGAGCGAGAGAGAGAGAGAAAGAAAGAGAAAGAGAGAAAGAGAGAGAGAGTGAGAGAGAGGAGAGCGAGAGAGAGAGAAAGAGAGAGAGAGAGAGAGAAGAGAGAAAGAGAGAAAGAGAGAAGAGAGAAAGAGAGAGAGAAAGAGAGAGAGAGAGAGAAAGAAGAGAGAGAGAGAGAGAGAGAGAAAAAGAGAGAGAGAAAGAGATAGACAGAGAGACAGAGACAGAGACAGAGACAGAGAGTGTCTTCAGATTCTGATGCTCGCCTTAACTGAAGGATGATTCTGTTTCTGTCTCTGTATCCAACTGTCACTGAAGTAAACTTAAGCCAACCAACCAAGCAACCAACCAACCAAGCAACCAACCAACCACCCCAACCAACCAACGAACCAATCAACCAACAGACCAACCAACCAACCAACCAACCAGCCAACCAACCAACCAAACTAACCAACCAAACCAACCAACCCAACCAACCAACCAACCAACCAACCAATCAAATCAACCAATCAACCAACCAACCAACCAACTAACCAACCAACCAACCAACCAACCAACCAACCAACCAAATCCAACCAACCAACCAACCAACCAACCAACCAACCACCAACCAACCAACCAACCAACCAAACCACCACACCACAACAACAACAAACAAAAAACAAACAACAAACACAACAAACAAAACAACAACAAACAAACAAACAAACACAAAATTTACCTACCTACCTACCTACCAAACGAACAAACCAACAAACCCACAAACAAACCTACAAACCCACAAACAAACCCCACAAACAAACCCACAAAACAAAGGAACAATCAAGCAAACACGATCCTACCCACTTCCAGACACTCAACACGACTAACGATTACTCTCAACAACTTTAACTTGTGAACAACCTCCTACCACGATAGAATGTTAAACCCCGACGACTCGTAAAAACCTGTTAAGGAAGGCAGGCAGGCAGTCAGGCAGTCAGGCAGGCAGGCAGGCAGCCAGAAGTCTACATCAGTAAGAAAAAGGGAATCACAGCCCAAGACAGAGTGCCATAGCCAGCAGAGTGACAAGCCAGCGAACAGTACAAATAGGCAGCAAAGGAGACCAGAGCCAGGGACAGGAAAAAGCCGACAGGTAAACATATGGCACAGACAGAGACAGGACCTTGTGTCTGAGAGTCAATTTGTCTTTAACACCCATCGCCCTGTGTACGATAGATAGAGAAAGAGAAAGAGAGAGAGGGTGGTAGAAAGGGAGGAGAGAGAGAGAGAGAGAGAGAGAGAGAGAGAGAGAGAGAGAGAGAGAGACAGATACAGAGAAGAGAGAGAGGAGAGAGGTGAAGAGAGAGAGAGAGAGAGCAGAGACAGAAAGATAGAGACACAGGACACAGAGGCAGAGATAGAGAAATAAAGGGAGGTAGAGAGAGAGAGACAAATGGAGTGAAAAAACAGAGACAGAGAGAGAGACAGACATACAGACAGACAGACAGAGACAGACAGAATGAGACAGACAGAGACAGAGACAGATAGACAGAGATAGAGACAGTCTGAGAATGGGAGAGAGAGAGCGAGAGAGAGAGAGAGAGAGAGAGAGAGAGAGTGAGTGAGTGAGTGAGTGAGAGAGAGAACAGAGAGAGAGAGAGATTGAGAGAGACAGACAGACAGACATATAAGAAGAAGAAGGAGAAGAAGAAGAAAAAGAAGAGGCAGAAGAGGAAGAAGAAGAAGAAGAAGGAGAAGAAGAAGAAGAAGAAGGGGCAGAAGAGGCAGAAGAGGAAGAAGAAAAAGAATTGCGAAGAAGAAAAAGAATTGCGAAGAAGAAGAAGAATTGCGAAGAACAATTGCGAAGAAGAACTGCGAAGAAGAATTGCGAAGAAGAAGAAGAATTGCGAAGAAGAATTGCGAAGAAGAAGAATTGCGAAGAAGAAGAAGAATTGCGAAAAGAAGAAGAATTGCGAAGAAGAATTGCGAAGAAGAAGAAGAATTGCGAAGAACAAGAAGAAGAATTGCGAAGAAGAAGAAGAAGAATTGCGAAGAAGAATTGCGAAGAAGAATTGCGAAGAATTGCGAAGAAGAATTGCGAAGAAGAATTGCGAAGAATTGCGAAGAAGAATTGCGAAGAAGAATTGCGAAGAAGAAGAAGAATTGCAAAGAAGAAGAAGAATTGCGAAGAAGAAGAATTGCGAAGAAGAAGAAGAATTGCGAAGAATTGCGAAGAAGAAGAAGAATTGCGAAGAAGAAGAAGAAGTAGAAGAAAAAGAAGAATTGCGAAGAAGAAGAAGAAGAAGAAGAAGAATGCGAAGAAGAAGAATGCGAAGAAGAAGAAGAAGAAGAATGCGAAGAAGAAGAAGAAGAAAAAGAAGAATGCGAAGAAGAAGAAGAATTGCGAAGAAGAAGAAGAAGAAGAAGAAGAAGAAGAAGAAGAAGAAGAAGAAGAAGAAGAAGAAGAAGAAGAAGAAGAAGAAGAAGAAGAAGAAGAAGAAGAAGAAGAAGAAGAAGAAGAAGAAAGAAGAAGAAGAGAGAAGAAGAAGAAGAAGAATGCGAAGAAGAAGAATGCGAAGAAGAAGAATGCGAAGAAGAAGAAGAAGAAGAAGAAGAAGAAGAAGAATGCGAAGAAGAAGAATGCGAAGAAGAAGAAGAAGAAGAAGAATGCGAAGAAGAAGAATGCGAAGAAGAAGAAGAAGAAGAAAGAAGAAGAAGAAGAAGAAGAAGAAGAAGAATTGCGAAGAAGAAGAAGAAGAAGAAGAAGAAGAAGAAGAAGAATTGCGAAGAAGAAGAAGAAGAAGAAGAAGAAGAAGAAGAAGAAGAAGAAGAAGAATGCGAAGAAGAAGAAGAAAAAGAATGCGAGAAGAAGAATGCGAAGAAGAAGAATGCGAAGAAGAAGAATGCGAAGAAGAAGAAGAAGAAGAATGCGAAGAAGAAGAAGAAGAAGAAGAATGCGAA
>CM060311.1:3686191-3706191 GCA_030674185.1 Monoplex corrugatus | reverse complement strand
TTGTGTGTTCGAATCCCGGGGTGCGCTACATTAAAACTGGCCTTCTTACTGTCCCATCTTAACATCATGGTTGTTCTGGTGGTGTCAGTATAGGATTCGATAAGACCCCCTCACCCCACTTCTCTGGAATGGTTATCCCCGTCGGCCATGTCACCTGAGGTGGGTGTCGACGTAAAAACTGAACCAAATCGAAACATTGAACACGTTTGGACATGTGTAGTGTATTGTACCAGTGTTAGGATCCTGGTGTTAGATATTTATCTTATTGACATGTGTAGTGCATTGTGCCAGTGTTAGGGTCCTGGTGTTAGATATTTATCTTATGGACATGTGTAGTGTATTGTGCCAGTGTTAGGATCCTGGTGTTAGATATTTATCTTATGGACATGTGTAGTGCAATGTGCCAGTGTTAGGATCCTGGTGTTAGATATTTATCTTATTGACATGTGTAGTGTATTGTGCCAGTGTTAGATCCTGGTGTTAGATATTTATCTTATTGACATGTGTAGTGTATTGTGCCAGTGTTAGGTCCTGGTGTTAGATATTTATCTTATTGACATGTGTAGTGTATTGTACCAGTGTTAGGATCCTGGTGTTAGATATTATCTTATAGACATGTGTAGTGTATTGTACCAGTGTTAGGATCCTGGTGTTAGATATTTATCTTATAGACATGTGTAGTGTATTGTACCAGTGTTAGGATCCTGGTGTTAGATATTTATCTTATTGACATGTGTAGTGTATTGTACCAGTGTTAGGATCCTGGTGTTAGATATTTATCTGATTGATAATGGTGAAAGGTTGTTATTTGATGATTCATTTGCTTTACAACCTACAAATAAAATGCACAGTTGAATGTTTACAGTGACGACGACAGAAATATTGATGATGATGAAGAAGAAAACGATGGAGGAAAAGAAGAAAACACAGGAAAGGGGTTTAGACACTAACAGCTCTGTAGGATTTTGCGCAGGATTAAGGAGTCTGCCAGATACGTGTCGGCAGATTTGGGTGGAACGCATATGGAAATGTCCAAGCACGATGAATCCCTCTTGAACAAATTCCAAACCGCGTGAATGCTATACTATACAGGTCTGTACACATAGTGAGTTGGGATGTTGGACAAATCCCCTCCCACCAATTTTACCCCCCCCCCCCCCCTGGCGGGAGATACCCAAACAGGATCGATCCTAGATATTCCGGATCTTGGGGTCGAAGAGTTGGAAGTCTTACCCGCGAGATCACTGTACCCATCGTCCTAAGGTCTGATCTAAACTGCAGCAGGCTTAATACACGTCCATATACATAAAAAAAAAAGATGGCAGCTTGTCCGATTACCCTGAGATCGTAGGAAGAGGATTCACCTTTTTTCTGGTCCAGTATTATGAGAGCATTACTCATTTCCTCCCCCTTGCCATGCACATATAATTCAGTGAAACATAAACTCAGCCATAACCAGCAATAATACGTAGCGTAATGTAAATCGAGATAGTTATCGTCAACAACTGCACGCAACATGATAAATAGATTGTCATAATAAAGCAATAGATTTAGTTGTCATAATAAAGCAACAGCTTTAGTACAAATTAACCGACAGCCATAATAAATAATATACAGTACACCGGTCGCCGTGGTGTAGTGGTTTCTTTTATCTTTCTTTTATTGTTATTTAAAGCCCAACCGACTGCGCAGAACCATATCAGGGCTATAACCGCTTCAAAACACACAAAACTTCAACAGGAAGGGAAAAAAAAGGAAAGGAAAATTAAGTACACATATCAATGCATTCGCGCACCTAATCTAAGGACATACCCCCGGCGTAGGACCATTTCGTCCGATTTATCGCACAGGGGAGATTTAAAAAACACACCTGAATACAAATATAAGCATACATAAGGACACCAAGACATATATAAAAACAACATAAATTACCTAAACTTGCTTCCGCTTATCTCACCTCCTTAGAGCCAAAAATGCATTTAATACATATACCCAATTATCAATCCGAAGAAAAAGTACGTAAGACTTAATCGAAAAAATACAGGTCAATGGACCATTAATTTAAGGCAGGAAATGATAGGAAGAAATGACAGAAAGCAAGGCAACAAAACCGAAACAAAGAGAGTGACAGAAAAGAGGACATTTCTAGCACAGAATGTCCAGAAGGTGGGGATACTATTTATACTGAAAGAGCCCCTGGCAACCCAAAGGGGAGGTAGTAGTGGTTAACGCAATGACTGATAAGTAGTTATCATAAAAACAATCAGCTTTAGCACACATAAACATACTGATAAGTAGGTTAACATAAAAACAATCAGTGCTTTAGCACAAAAAAACTAGAATAAGTAGGGTTAACATAAACACAATCAGCTTTAGTACACATAAACATACTGATAAGTAGGTTAACATAAAAACAATCAGCTTTAGCACACATAAATACTGATAAGTAGGTTAACATAAAAACAATCAGCTTTAGTACACATAAACATACTGATAAGTAGGTTAACATAAACACAATCAGCTTTAGTACACATAAACATACTGATAAGTAGGTTAACATAAAAACAATCAGCTTTAGTACACATAAACATACTGATAAGTAGGTTACATAAAACAATCAGCTTTAGTACACATAAACATACTGATAAGTAGGTTATACATAAACACAATCAGCTTTAGTACACATAAACATACTGATAAGTAGGTTATCATAAAAACAATCAGCTTTAGTACACATAAACATACTGATAAGTAGGTTAATCATAAAAACAATCAGCTTTAGTACACATAAACATACTGATAAGTAGGTTAACATAAAAACAATCAGCTTTAGTACACATAAACATACTGATAAGTAGGTTATCATAAACACAATCAGCTTTAGTACACATAAACATACTGATAAGTAGGTTATCATAAAACAATCAGCTTTAGTACACATAAACATACTGATAAGTAGGTTATCATAAAAACAATCAGCTTTAGTACACATAAACATACTGATAAGTAGGTTAACATAAAAACAATCAGCTTTAGTACACATAAACATACTGATAAGTAGGTTAACATAAAAACAATCAGCTTTAGTACACATAAACATACTGATAAGTAGGTTATCATAAAAACAATCAGCTTTAGTACACATAAACATACTGATAAGTAGGTTAATCATAAAAACAATCAGCTTTAGTACACATAAACATACTGATAAGTAGGTTAACATAAAAACAATCAGCTTTAGTACACATAAACATACTGATAAGTAGGTTATCATAAAAACAATCAGCTTTAGTACACATAAACATACTGATAAGTAGGTTATCATAAAAACAATCAGCTTTAGTACACATAAACATACTGATAAGTAGGTTACATAAAAACAATCAGCTTTAGTACACATAAACATACTGATAAGTAGGTTAACATAAAAACAATCAGCTTTAGTACACATAAACATACTGATAAGTAGGTTAACATAAAAACAATCAGCTTTAGTACACATAAACATACTGATAAGTAGGTTAACATAAAAACAATCAGCTTTAGTACACATAAACATACTGATAAGTAGGTTATCATAAAACAATCAGCTTTAGTACACATAAACATACTGATAAGTAGGTTAACATAAAAACAATCAGCTTTAGTACACATAAACATACTGATAAGTAGGTTAACATAAAAACAATCAGCTTTAGTACACATAAACATACTGATAAGTAGGTTAACATAAAAACAATCAGCTTTAGTACACATAAACATACTGATAAGTAGGTTTAACATAAAACAATCAGCTTTAGTACACATAAATACTGATAAGTAGGTTACATAAAAACAATCAGCTTTAGTACACATAAACATACTGATAAGTAGGTTAACATAAACACAATCAGCTTTAGTCACACATAAACATACTGATAAGTAGGTTATCATAAAAACAATCAGCTTTAGTACACATAAACATACTGATAAGTAGGTTAACATAAAACAATCAGCTTTAGTACACATAAACATACTGATAAGTAGGTTATCATAAAAACAATCAGCTTTAGTACACATAAACATACTGATAAGTAGGTTAACATAAAACAATCAGCTTTAGTACACATAACATACTGATAAGTAGGTTACAAAAAACAATCAGCTTTAGTACACATAAAATACTGATAAGTAGGTTAACATAAACACAATCAGCTTTAGTACACATAAACATACTGATAAGTAGGTTAACATAAACACAATCAGCTTTAGCACACATAACATACTGATAAGTAGGTTAACATAAACACAATCAGCTTTAGTACACATAAACATACTGATAAGTAGGTTAACATAAACACAATCAGCTTTAGACACATAAACATACTGATAAGTAGGTTAACATAAAACAATCAGCTTTAGTACACATAAACATACTGATAAGTAGGTTAACATAAAAACAATCAGCTTTAGTACACATAAACATACTGATAAGTAGGTTAACATAAAACAATCAGCTTTAGTACACATAAAACTGATAAGTAGGTTAACATAAAAAC
Source organism: Monoplex corrugatus (assembly GCA_030674185.1). Lineage (NCBI taxonomy): Eukaryota > Metazoa > Mollusca > Gastropoda > Littorinimorpha > Ranellidae > Monoplex > Monoplex corrugatus. The sequence goes on along the minus strand of CM060311.1, from coordinate 3,701,653 downwards.
AATCAGCTTTAGACACATAAATACTAAGTAGGTTAACATAAACACAATCAGCTTTAGTCACACATAAACATACGATAAGTAGGTTAACATAAAACAATCAGCTTTGTAACACATAAACATACTGTAAGAGGTTAACATAAAACAATCAGCTTTAGCACTAAACTACTGATAAGAGGTTACATAAAACAATCGCTTAGTACACATAAACAGTACTGATAAGTAGGTTAACATAAAAACAATCAGCTTTAGCACACATAAATACTGATAAGTAGGTTAACATAAAAACAATCAGCTTTAGTACACATAAACAGACTGATAAGTAGGTTAACATAAAAACAATCAGCTTTAACAGTTGGATGTGCTATGGGCTCTTTGGGAAGACTGGGACCACACAGTCGAGCCTCATTCACGTCACGGATGCGTTATTGAGGGTGTTGTTCAAATCTTCTGATCAACACTGCAGGTGTCTGTATCTCTCGGGCCTGGTTGACTGACGCCAGGATACTTATGATATTAAGCGTAGAGTATAGTTTTGTCACGCAGTCTCAATCCTAGATGGAATTCCATAGCATCATGATTATATCCACATCGACATCATCATCATCGGGTTGTAAGAACTGTTCCAGCTTCTGTGTCCATTAAAGTGGCGTAGAAAATGGGACGAAAAAAAAAAAGGTGAGCACAAAGGTAACACTCCCTGAGTGCGATGATCTTAACAATAATAATGAATAATACACAGCACAATGTACAGAGATCCATCCGCCAGAAAGAGGCAGTGGACAGAGAAGCTGACTCCCCCTTTCCCCCCAAACGACAAGCAATCAGCAGTTATTAAACGTGCCACTGACATCCCAAGCCCCCCCCCCCACCCCACACCACATTTTCCCTGCATTGTGCCCCCTTCACGCTCATCATCTGTTATTGATGAGGGCTTGCAACTGATGAGGGGAAGGGGCAATTGATGAGACACCCCCTTCCCCATCCCCAACTGATTAGTCCTCCTTCCCCTTGCGGCGGTTCTCCATTTCCTTTATTTCCTTTTATGGTGGCCCCCTGGGTGCAAAAATGCACAAAATTTAATATATCCTTTATTGCCGTTATTTTTGTTTGTTGTTTTGAAGAAATTCAAATTTAAAGCAAGTTGTCTTCATGGGATAAGTTCAGTTCTACTATTTCTTTTTCTTTTATACCTTTCTTTCGTTGGATGATTGTGAAGAACGATCAGAAATTAAAAACGTTATGTTGCTTTTATAAGAGTTGTACAACACGTAACGAGGATGGCTGTTTTACGTAATCACAAACGCTTTATTCTTAATCTGAGTACTATTTCTACTTCTCAATAATGTTTAGAACTCTTCCCGACTCATTTCGGCTCACTACTTTGAGTCTGATGTACTTTCCTTTTTCACTTTTTTTTTTACCTTTGGATGCTGATCTCTACCATCGCCCCCTTCTTCGCACAACCTTTACTCTTTATCATGCATTTTCGAATGTGAAACATTTACACAGGTTTTCTGTCATGCTCTGACTTTGTAACTCCTTCCACTGTCCTCCTTATTCTACATATTATGGTGTGACGTAACCTGTTACACCCCTCCCTCTAATGTAAATGTAAGTGACTCTAAGAGCAGATCAAAATGCACACAACGTGGTATCCACAATAAGGTCAACACGTCACTTAGGCCCTCTGACCTCCAGTTTTAATGTTATAGCATTTTCAGAAATTAGGAAAATACAAGCAACATTTATAGGACATTTCATGAGGCAAGAGAAATTTGAGCACCTAGTCACAACAGGAAAGCTGGAGGGGAAAAGAGCACCAGGTAGACCCAGGGAGAAAATATTGGATGGACTTGCGCAGTGGATGAAGACAGAAAGGTTGGGAGATGTACTTGCAGTGAAAAAAGATAGATTCGTGCGGATGGCCATGACCGTCAATGCCATACAAGTACATGATAATGATGATGATGATGACGACGACGATGATGATGATGATGATGATGATCGATCATCATCATCATCATCATCATCAATCATCATCATTATCATCATCATCATCATCATTTTTAGTACCTAGAATAATTATATGGTCTATATGGTGTTAAAAAAGGTGTGTGATTTTTTAAGTTAGAGTATTGAAATTGTTATAGAAAACGACTGATTATGTTACTTCATCTTCAAGGTTTAGACGAAAAAATTTCAGCAACTGAATAAATAATATTTACTACTCATTGACAAACCAGTGAGCAAGGAGTGTGACTATGACAGGGTAGCGCTTAAACACATTCAGAAGCTCACTGCAAAGGGTATTCTTTCGCTTCTGGTCTCTTTATTTTGAGAACATTTTTTGTCACATGGCCAATCCAAAAATAGCTGACTTTTAAGTCACTGTAAGTCACGTGTACAGTACGACAACTGTAAATCATGTAACAAGTAAAGGCTAGGAGACCCGTGCGTTTCAATGATGTCAAAACCCAAAAATCAACCAAGTTCAACACATTGACCCTTATGTCAGGAGGGGTCACAAGCAATCCTTCAACTCCCTTCTCTGAACCAAACACCTTTCCCCCCACCCCCTCTGTGACTGTCAGTGTGTTTATCTGGGAGTGTGGTGCTGTCAATGGCTCCTCATCAGTCTCCATCAGTCTGGGTCAATGGCGCGTTTGCTGTCGATGGCCGTGGACGGGACGCTGCAGGCCTGACATCTCCATCACAACATGGACGATGCCGACCTCGTCTGGCACTACTCTTTGTCGTTCAGTTTGGTTGGTAAGTGGGAAGGGGAGATGGGAAGGGGTGTTCTTTCTTTCTCTCTGTCTCTGTCTGTCTGCGTCGCTGTCTGTCTCTGTCTCTCTGTCTGTCTGTCTGCCTGCGTCTGTCTGTCTGCGTCTCTGTCTGCCTGTCTGTCTGCGTCTGTCTGTCTGCCTGCATCTGTCTGTCTGTCTGTCCTGTCTCTGTCTCCTCTGTCTCTGTCTCTGTCTGTCTGTCTATCTCTGTCTGTCTGTATGTCTGCCTGTCTGTCTGCGTCTCTGTCTGTCTGTCTCTGTCTCTCTGTCTGTCTGCATCTCTGTCTGTCTGTCTCTGTCTCTCTGTCTGTCTGCGTCTGTCTGTCTGCGTTTCTGCCTGCCTGTCTCTCTCTGTGACTCTCTCTCTCAGACTCACTCACTCTCTCTCTCTCTGACTGTCTTTTCTGTCTTCTCTCTCTGTGTGTCCTTCTCCCTCTTTCTCTCTCTCTCTATGACTATCTCCCTCTCTCTTTCTCTCTCTGACTCTCTCTCTTTGACCCTCTTTCTGTGACACACACTCTATCTGTCTGTCTGTCTGTCTCTCTTTTCCTTTTTTCTTCACCCTTTCCTCCTCTCTTTCTATCCACCAGATCAGTAAGTGAATGGTATGTTGGTTGGATACTTTCACTCATCTTCATCGTCTCTAATTTCTCCCATCCGAATCTGGAACTGAATTGGTGGGGGTGGGGATGAGAGGGGTAGTTTTTTGTTCTCTTCAGCATTTGCCCTGGTCTTCCCCACCCACTAAATAAGCATCCGTCTAGAAAGATTATCAGCAATGGAACTTTTTTGCTCTCAAAGACCAGCAACATGGACGATGCCAACCTTTCTTGGCTCAATTCTTTGTTACTCAGTTCATTCAAGGAACAGGTTCTTTATGCGCACGCCGCGTGTGTGGTAGTGTGTGTGTATGTGTGTGTGTGTGTGTGTGTGTGTGGTGGTGGTGTGTGTGTTGTGGCGCGCGCGCGTGAGTGTGTGTGTATGTATGTGAGTGTGTGTAAGGTGGAGAGGGTAAGGCTCTTTCTTTTGTCAACACGTTATCATCCCTCCTCACCACCTTTCTGACTGAATGTAATGCTAAAAGTGATAAAATCTTTCTATTCAACTGTCATCCATTTCGTCCCTCCTCCCTCCACCATTCATTTATCAATCTATCTATCTGTCTATCTGTCTGTCTATCTGTCTGTCTATCTGTCTGTCTATCTGTCATGCTGTCTATCTGTCTATCTGTCTGTCTATTTGTCCTATCTATCTATCTATACTATTTAGTCTATCTATCTGTCTATTAGTCTATCTATCTATCTATCTGTCTGTCTGTCTATCTATTATCTATCTTAGTTATCTATCTATCTATCTGTCTGTCCGTCTATCTATCTTTTATCTATCTATCTATCTGTCTGTCTGTCTATCTATTTATCTATCTATTAGTCTATCTATCTGTCTGTCTATCTATCTATCTATCTATTTATCTATCTATCTATCTATCTATCTTCTATCTACTATCTGTCTGTCTCTCTGTCTCTCTGTCTGTCTGTCTGTCTTTCTGTCTGTCTGTCTCTCCTCTATTAGGACGAACTGCTTATTGTCCTTGTGAAATAAAGTATTTTCAAGTTTCAAAGTTCTCTCTGTCTTTCTCAGTTTTACAAAACAGAAGTTTCGCAATGACAGACATGCAACACTGGGCAAACACTTGTATTGTGTTATTGTTTCTGCTGGAAAATAGGGATCAATCAATCTCTCTCTCTTTCTCGTGATCTTTTATGTTCTGCCCTCAATTAACCACTCCCTCCCCTCTTCCCTTTACCAAAGTGCTCCTATTGTTAACTTTTACATTTCTTTTATTTTCTTTCTCTTTCCAGTGCACAAAGCCATTGGCATATACAACCGAACACACGTATTAAATGGAACAAAGTTTTGCTTTAAAGTTTTGTAAAATCTGGAAAAGAAGGAACGAAGAAAAAAAAAAAAAAAAAGCAAAAACAAAACAAATTAAAAAAACAAGACAAAGGGACAAAATACAAAGCAGCGTGTCTGAGATGGCTTGATTAAATTGAACTATCTTTAGCTTATCAGTCGTCCATGTGAGGCAGACAATGCAAAGACAAAGCAAAGACAAATCGTATATTATTATGTTTTTTTTAACAAACTGTATATTACACTATTTGCATGCAAGGAATACCAGCGTTTTAACAAAGCCTGCATTACAATAATTACATGCAAGGAATAGTCAAAACTAGTTGGTTTACAATAGACACATAAAACACTATAGGATGCAACAAGCAATCTTGCTAGAATTTGATAATTTACTTCCAAGAATTGTCAAAATTGACTGATTTACAATGAACATATTAAACACTATGGGATACAACAACCACTCTCGCTAAAATTTGCTAATTACTTGCAAGGAATTGTCAAAATTGGCTGATTTACAATGGACATATAAAACATTACGGGATACAACAGTCAATCTTCCTAAATTCTGATAATATTCATACAAGGAATAGTCAAAATTGGTTGATTTACAATGAAGATACCAAACATTGTGAGATAGTACAACAGCCAATATTCGTAAAATTTGATACAACTACCTTTGATTATACAATTGCAGTCTTCGTTTTTCCCCCATGTATGTCAACTTTTTTTTTGGACATTTTGAATGTCTGGTAAAGTGTTATTCTCCTTTCCCTTTACTGTCTTTCAGTCTCTTTTTTCACTTTCTCTCTCTGTTTCTGCAGAGTCCTTAATACTTTTCAGTCCTAAGTATTCTAAATGTCCCTTCGTCTTCCTTCTTCCTATTTCTGCACTGATTCCGATGCATGGTATTCCACCTCACCCTCAAATGATTACTTTCCCTTTCTTGTTTCCCTCCCCCCCCCCCCCATTGACTGTCAGTTCAGTGTGTTCAGCTGAGAGTGTGGTGCAGTCAGTGTCTCCTCATCAGTCTCCATCAGTCTGGGTCAATGGCGCATTTTCTGTTGATGGTCGTGGTTGGGACGCTGCTGGGTTTACATCTCCATCACCAAGATGAACAGCACCGACCACGTCTGGTCCCATTCTTTGTCGTTCAGTTTAGCCAAAGAGTGTTGATGTGAGGGTGGAGTAGGATTGGGTCTGTCCCTTGATCCCCCAGCCGCCTTATTCTTCCTTGAGCAGTATAGGTACCAAAGGTGGTAGAGTTTTTCGTTTTACCCTTCTGTCTTTTCCAACCAAATTTAGTGAATGAGTGGTAAGGTGGTAAGGGTTTTTTTTTCCGCTCTTCTTGTTCTTTTCTCACTCTACTAAAGAATCACTTGTGGTAAAAGGCTATGCCCTCTTTTCATATTTCTTTTCTTCTTCTTCTTCTTCTTCTTCTTTCTTCTCTTCTTCTTCTTTCTTCTTCTTCTTCTTTCTTCTTCTTCTTCTTCTTCTTCTCTTCTTCTTCTTCTTCTTCTTCTTCTTCTTTTTCTTTTTCTTCTTCTTCTTCTTTTCTTTTCTTTTTCTTCTTCTTTTTCTCTTCTTCTTCTTCTTCTTCTTCTCTTCTTCTCTTCTTCTTCTTCTTCTTCTTCTTCTTCTTCTTCTTCTTTCTTTCTTCTTCTTCTTCTTTTCTTTTTCTTTTCTTCTTCTTTCTTCTTCTCTTCTTCTTCTTCTTCTTCTTCTTCTTTCTTCTTCTTCTTCTTCTTCTTCTTCTTTCTTCTTCTTCTTCTTCTTCTTCTTCTTCTTCTTCTTCTTCTTCTTCTTCTTCTTCTTCTCTTCTTCTTCTTTTCTTCTTCTTCTTCTTTTCTTCTTCTTCTTCTTTCTCTTCTTCTTTTTCTTCTTCATTTTCTTCTTCTTCTACTACTACTAATCTTCTTCTACTACTACTACTACTACTACTACTACTACTTTTCTCTATGTACTGAAGAATCATCTGTCTTATTTATAGGTTTATCACTAAGACTACCCATGTCCTTTGAGAACAGTGTATATGAAAAAATGGCATTTTCCTTTCGAGGCTGTCTTTCTGGTTCTGCTTCTTCGACTTCCGGCATTCACTTTTCAAGGAAGTAAAATTAGAGACTGCGAGTGACACTGGCTCTACTCTTTACACTCTTTACTTTCTTTCTTTTTTTGGGTGGGGGTGGGAGGGGTAGTTTATTTCTTAATCTCTTTCTGGTCTGGGGACCAAAACTATATACTGACGTTTGATAGTTCGCTGGTCTGAAGAGTTTACTTGGTCGCCATGTTTTGGTGACACAAAGAAAGAAAGCATCTTTTGCGTGTAGAACGGTCAAACTACAACAACAAAAAATCATGGCGATTTGTCCTCATTCCTCTTTATCTCCTTCACCCTTAAATCAGACGCCCCCTGCAGTACGTCTCAGTATTATCTTTTTGACATTCCAATGTCGTTATCTCTTCACACTCATCTCCTTCCCCTTTCATCTTTCTCCCTTTCAAGTCTGATGAAGTCTGATCCAACTCTCCCCCAAACTTTCCCCTGCTTCTTCCCTCCTTTCTTCCACTGTGAGAGGGTTCACTTGGAGGTGCCATGCAGTCCATGTCTCTTCATCTGCCTTCTCCTCTCTGGTCAAATGGCACATTTTCTGTAGATGGCCATGAATTGAACCCTGCTGGCCCCCACATCTCCATCACACCACTGACAACCTCGTCTTGCTCCCATTCTTTGTTCGTTCAGTTTAGTCATCGAGCGAGGGTGACTGGGAGTGGGTGGTGGGTGGCGTAGGGTCTTTTTCTTCACCCATCACCCCCGCCCCCCCCCCCTGCCTCACCCACCCGATAACTACTTGTCTGGAAGGACTATGACCAAAAGAACCGATTTTTACTTTGTAAGATTATGTTTGGGAGTGTCTGACTGAGACCAATCAGTACATTTGTAATACCTCTTTCACTCTTCCAATTTAGGGACTGGAAGAGTGTAGGGATCTTTCTTTTCAGCCACCACTATGTACCTCTTCACCACCCTACCAATAAACACTGTCTTCAGGACCTGTGATCAAAGTTCATCTTGTCCCCTTGTGTGAGAATCGGTAGACGACATTTGACCAGGACAGACCAATGCAGTTATCTCCCATTTTATCATTCCTTTCCATCCACCCATTGACTCTGGGGTATGTTCAAGAAGGATTCAATGCGCTCAGGTAATTCCATATACGCTCCAAACAAACCTGCTAAGCAATTATGTGTACAGACTTCTTGAGCTCGTGCAAACCTATGTGCTGGCGTGGTTTTGAAATAAGGAAAGAGGCACAACCTACGATACACTACTGACACCATCATAATGACTGGAGCATTACGATTGGCAGGAAACAGGTCAAGTTGTATAATGATTGGAGCATTAAGATGGGCAGGAAACAGGCCAAGTTGTATAATGATTGGAGCATTAAGATTGGCAGGAAACAGGTCAAGTTGTATAATGATTGGAGCATTAAGATGGGCAGGAAACAGGTCAAGTTGTATAATGATTGGAGCATTAAGATTGGCAGGAAACAGGTCAAGTTGTATAATGATTGGAGCATTAAGATGGGCAGGAAACAGGCCAAGTTGTATAATGACTGAGCATTAAGATGGCAGGAAACAGGCCAAGTTGTATAATGATTGGAGCATTAAGATGGGCAGGAAACAGGCCAAGTTGTATAATGATTGGAGCATTAAGATGGGCAGAGAACCACGAGCTGGCCAGATCCTGAGGTCCTACCTAGACAGTTCCTTAACCATGGGATCGTAGAGGAGTGAGGTGGCTGAGACCTCAACTTTTCCCGGAGCCAACACCACAAGGGCGGCGCCCATCCCCTCTCCTGCGCTTCAAATTCATATTCATATTCACTTTTTTTAACCAAGACTTTAGAAAGGCAAGAAGGCTAACCGGTCTTCAAGGGGTGGGATCTGGAAAATCAACCTATCTCTCCACTGGTTTTTTTTTATCAAGACAGCCGGGCAATGCCCTGCTCTTCAAGATTTTCAACTGCCATGGGATCTTAAGCGTGCGCAACCAGAAGGCACACGAGTCCGACTCGTTTTTCGTCCCTTTCCAAAGGACTATGATTTAAATGCCTGCCTGAGGGTTGAATCCACATCCTCTGCGTTATGAGCATAGAGCTCTGACCACTGAGCTAATGGTCCTTACGCAAAGCCCACTTGCGGGTTCGAATCCCCGTCAATACTTCAACAATCATTGTGGGATTGTTCGGCTCTAACCGGCTCCTACCCAGAGTTGGGCGTGCTATGGGCTCTTTGGGAAGACTGGGACCACACAGTCGAGTCTCATCCACTTCACGGATGCGTCATTGAGGGTGTTGCTTAAATCTTCTGACCAACACCGCAGGTGTCTGTATCTCTCGGGCCTGGTTGACGCCAGGATATATAATGATAGTAAGCATAGAGTACAGTCCTGTCACACAGTCTCAATCCTAGATGGAACTTCATAGCATCAATATTATCATCCTCATCGACATTATCATCATCGCATTGTAAAAAAAAAACTGTGCCAGCTTCTGTGGCCATTAACGTGGTGTAGAAAATGAGACGGGGGAAAAAAGGTGAGCACAAAGGTAACCTCCCTGAGTGCAATGAGCCTTGAAAAAAAAAAGCCGGCTTGATTGTCGAACCCACGATCCCACTTACTGAAGATGGAACCTACATCCTGGGCATTATCAGTAAGACAGTCTAACCAACTCAGATAATGGACCAGAACTGGAAGCGAGGTGAAGATTTGTTTTACTGCGCTCTTCAGCGTGCTCGTCTCTCAGCCATCCACCCACCCTGTAAGCGCGTGTCTCCAAGGGCATTACTGAGGACACCCTTACTTCTGACAGAATCAGTTTGGAAGGTCTGTGACCAAGACGGATCAATACGTTTTTATCTCCAATGTCTTACGAAAGCTGTCTTCTTAGTTCTCGTTCTTCTGCTGTTGACTGGGTTTTCAATTCCCTGATCCATTTTGCACCAAGGGACCACATTCAGAGACCAAAGGTGACGATACTGGTTCTGTTTGGTTTTGTTTTCATTTGAGGAAACTAGATTCCATGGTAACCCTTTCCTGATCTGGCTATGAACAAATACGTTGGGAGTATTTCAGCCTCATGTCCAATAGAATTTGCGGAGTCACTAAGAAACTATCATAATGTGGTCTGCAGTGAATTTAGATAAGTTTTCATACACAAGGAAAAAAAATGCACGTTTAATCAGAACGCTTCAGAGAACCTTTATCATGACCTTCCCCTATTTTCCATCTCCCCCTTCCTGGACTCATTGGTCTTCAAATCATCAGCAGTCTGTATTGTTTCTTAATCAGACTACTTCTTAGTCATATCTAAAACCCTCCTTTATATTCATCTTTCCACTTTAACCCTTTGACTCCCGCACCCTATCCAACAGCTGTAAAAACGAAATCCTTTGACTCCCTGAGAGGTGGAGCAGTTCATTATCGTTCCCCACCCACCCAGTTTTTGTTTTGCTAGCATATTTGACAAGGCAGGATGCTGGTGGACAGGGTGAGGAAGTCAAAGGGTTAATTGTGAGGCAGTCTACTCTAAATCTTTCTTTCAATATGGAGACATATCTGTCTAATATCATTTAGAGTGAAAAAACGTTAAATAAAAAACGAATGAATGGAGATTTGTTTCAATGTGATATAGCCATAGTTGTTCCAGTGGCACAGCCTTATACACAGACAGGCATCAAATCAATATGCTAGGTAGTACCTCAAGAACTTACCAGTACACAGGGCTTATGTGCACACATACAACTCATGCCATGATAGTTTTGGACCTTCATCACAGGGCAACAATGGTATCAGTGCATATGGAATTTACTTTGAGCGTTGAAACGTTATCATACAAATTGAAACTGAAGCTGAATCTTTTTATCCAATTTTTATCTACAGTCCTTAAACCTCTTTTCCTCTTTCTCCTCTCTCTGATGCTACTGCCCAGTCATGTTTTGACCTCTGCCCTCCAACATCACTCCCACATAAACTTCATTGCTCCAAGTCTGGCGCAGTTTATTTCATCTGTGTTTCAAATAAGTCCTCATCATCTTTTACTGTCATTTTTCAGTGATGTCAAAACCCCAAACCACCCAAGTTAAACTTGTTGAAGCGTTTGTCAGAGTGGGTCAAAAGTGATCCCCTCCCCACACATACACTCCCTTCTCTCTCTCACTCTCTCTCTCTCTTCATCTCTCTCTCTCTGTCTCTCTCTGTCTCTGTCTGTCTCTGTCTGTCTGTCTGTCTGTCTGTCTCTCTCTCTCTGTGACTGTCAGTGTGTTTATCTGGGAGTGTGGTGCTGTCAATGTCCCCACACCAGTCTCCATCAGTCTGGGTCAATGGCGCGTTTGCTGTTGATGGCCGTAGACGCCACGCTGCTGGTCTGACAATTTCCATCACAACATGGACGATGCCGACCTCCTCTGGCACTATTCTTTGTCGTTCAGTTTAGTCAGTGAGTGGTAGGGGTTGGGGGTGACGATTGGTGGGGAGGGTGGAGCGGTTATTGTCTTTCCCTTTAGCCCCTCACCCCTTTTCCACCCTGTTTAATGAATTTGTGTAAGTATGGGGTTTAGGGGTCAGTGGCCTCACTATACACCATTTCTTCCTCACTTCCCAAGTTGAGTAAGTGAATGGCAAAGTGGCAAAGCCTGTCTCGTCTATCTTTTCTATAAAATTTAGTGACTAGAAGGTTGGCATTGTCTTCCTTTTTAACCTTTGTTACTTCTTCCCCATTTGAATCAACCTGATGAACGCCTGTCTCACTAGACTGTGACTAAAGGACCCTTTCCTTCAAGAAAAATACCGTTTGGAAGGACTATGAGCATAGGTAGCCATTTTCCTTGTTAAGAATCAATATAGAAGGTTTATAACCGAGAACATTCATTTATATTCCATTCTTCCCAAAATTTTTCAATCCTCCCTTTTCCATGTTACTTTGTTGCTGTCGATTTCACTTTTTTTACCTTTATCACAATTTGACTTCCCCTCTGAACCCCTTTGTACTTTCTTCTTTTCTGATTTTTTTTTCGCCTCTTAAACTATGTGTATGTTCTCCATCTCCAAATTTTGAGGATCGTCACAACTTTTATATTAACTTTTTTCTTACTGTGATGATGATGATAACGATGCGGATGATAATCATGATGCTGCTGAATTCCATCAAGGATTGAGACTCCCACACAGGCCTATATTTTACGTTTACCTTCATCATATATTCTGCCATCATACAGACATCAGCTTTCTGTTTAATGATCCAGACACTGATAGAGAAATATCATTTACATTTTACCCCCCCCCCCCCCCCATTATTCCTCTGTCCAGACACTGGTAGAGAAATATCATTTACATTTTACCCCCTCCCCCCCCCCCCCATTATTCCTCTGTCCAGACACTGATAGCGAAATATCATTTACATTTTACCCCCCCCCCCCCATTATTCCTCTGTCCAGACACTGATAGCGAAATATCATTTACATTTTACCCCCCCCCCCCCATTATCCTCTGTCCAGACACTGATAGAGAAATATCATTTACATTTTACCCCCCCCCCCATTATTCCTCTGTCCAGACACTGATAGAGAAATATCATTTACATTTTACCCCCCTTATTCCTCTGTTCTTGTTCCACTCAATTCTCCCATGACCCTCTCTCTTTCAGTGTCAGTGTGTTTAGCTGGGAGTGTGATGCATTCAATGTCTCCATCAGTCTGGGTCAATGGGACATATTCTGTACATGGGTATGGACGGGAGTTTGCTGTGCTGGCCCTAGAACTCCATCACATCATGGACGACGCCAAGATCGTCTGGCTTCATTCTTTTATCGTATAGCTTAGAGTGTAAGAGGTGGGAGGGTGGGGTCTTGCTCTTCACCGTTCTTCATCCTCTCCCTCCCTCTCCCCCCACTTCCCACGATGTGGTTGAGAGTTTGGTCAGGTCTTTGTCTTCACCTTTTACCATTTGTAGTCTGGCCACCACGACCTATGCCCCCCAGCCAATTTTAGTAAGTAGCACAGTGATAAGATCTTTCTTTTTATACTTTGTCATCCATCCCCCTTCTCAGCTTGATGACTGGAAAGGTAGTAAATTCTTTCTTTACGCTTTTCGTTCTCTGACTTGTTCTTCATTCACGTCCTAAGCATCTATCCCATTGAGCTGTGACCAGGGGCATTCCCTTCTCTCTTGAAGAACATGTTTTATAAAGCATCTGACCGAGAAAGAGCAGCACGTTTACATCCTAATTCATCATCCTTCATCCACCCAGCCAATCTAATGACTGGACAATTGGTAGGGTCATTTTTCTGCGCCCCCTCCCCTTACTACCTCCTTCACTCTTAACCACCCACCCCATAAAAACTTCTCAAAAGATTATAATTAATGTATATTTCTACCCCAAAAAAGATTTGTTTGGAAGGAGTCTAGTCAAGCGCAGTTTTCACTCTTCAGGAATATGTTTGCATGGACTATGACAAAGTGTGCTCTTTACTCTTTCCTACAGCTGTAAAAGTCTGTCTGGAATGTTTATCATCAAGACAGATCGATACGCTTATCTCCCATTTCCTAAGGGGTTTTGTCTTTCTTGTTTTCTTCTTGTACTTTTTCATTGGGTTTATTTAATTAGCTTTTTGTTTAAGATCTACGAATACTTCTATGAGAACGCTGAAGTTTCTGGTTTTGTCTGGCTCTAGTTTTGGGCAGAAAATGGTTGAAGTTGTCCACTTCGTAATCCTTCCTTGATCTAAAGATGAAAAAAGTAACGCATTTCTGAAAACATTTGTAACAATCAAAGAATTGGCCCAAATCATGATGCATTCATGAAACTGTTAACGTAGTTGTCCAGGTTGTACGTTAGTGTTTGGAATGTGAAGAAAAAGAAAGCAGCAGCGATTACAGACTTGTCAAAGCATATTGCAAATTCATCAATATGATTCCCCCTCATCTCTGTCAATGGCGTATTTTCTGTGTATGGTCGTGGACGGGACGTTGCAGACCTTACATCTCCATCACAACATGAACGACACCAATCATTGCCCTTATATATTGTTATTTTTGTTTAAACCCCAGCCGTTTGCGTAGAGTTATATTTGGGCTACAACCCGTTTTAAAACACACTATTTCAACAAGGAAAAAAAACCAAAAGAAAATTGAGTACACATGTTAATCATTTGCGCATATAATCTAAGGAATGCCCCTGGCGTTGTCCACTCCATCCACATATCACATTAAAAAAAAACGTACCTGCATACAAATCTAAACACAACTAAGGACACTAAAACATATATAAACGCCTAAATTACCTAAAATTGCTTCCGCACATCACATTTCCCCAGAGCCAAAAATGCACTTAAATAAATGTATTCAATTATCAATCCTATGTGAAAATAAGTAAGACTTCATCGAACACATACAGGTAAACGGACCTCCAAGGCAGAAAATGATAGGAAGAAATGACTGGTTCCATTCTTTGTTGTTAAGTATGGTCAGTATGGGACAGCAGTTTGTGTCTTTCTCTTAATCATTTATCATCCCTCCCTCTCCCGTACTGCCCAGTGTGATTGTTAGAGGGGTGAAGGAACAGTTTTTTTCTCAATCCTTTATTAGTCTTCCCATCCACTCAGGTTTTGAAGTGAGTTGGTCAATGGGACCATTTTTCCCCTCACCGTCATGACCATTCATGTTTCTCTTTCTTTGTTTCGCTTTTCTTCTTCTTTCTTCTCTTTCTCTTTCTCTTTTCTTCTTTCTTTCTTTCTTTCTTTCTCTTCTTCTTTTCTTTCTTTCTTTCTTTCTTTCTTTCTTCTTTCTTTCTTTCTTTTTTTCTTTCTTTCTTCTTTCTTTCTCTTTTCTTTCTTCTTTTCTTTCTTTTTCTTTCTTTCTTTTCTTTCTTTCGTTCTTTCTTTCTTTCTTTCTTTCTTTCCTCTTCTCTTTCTTTCTTTCTTTCTTTCTTCTTTCTTCTTTCTTCTTTCTTCTTTCTTTCTTCTTTCTTTCTTTCTTTCTTCTTTCTTTCTTTCTTTCTTTCTTTCTTTCTTCTTTCTTTCTTCTTTCTTTCTTCTTTTCTTTCTTTTCTTTCTTTCTTTCTTTCGTTTCTTTCTTCTTCTTTCTGTCTTTCTCTGTTTTCTTTCTTTCTTTCTTTGCTTCCTTCCTTTCTTCTTCAACATGGTTTTCCTTCCTTCTTAAAGTTCTTAATCACTCTGCTCTCCATGTAGAAAGAGTGTCGCCAGTGCGAATTTCCGCCCATTTATTTTTTTAAATTTATTGTATGCATGCTTTTCTGTTTATTGTTTAGTCTGAAATCTGTTTTATTTTAGCTTTGTCAGAAAGATTTTAGCAATGACGGAGAGTGAAAATTGCCAAACACTGTTGTGTGCATTACTATCACTGTTTTTACCGTTGAAAAATAAAAATCGAGCGATCAATCAATCAATCAATCAATCATTCAATCAATCAATCAATTAATCAATCGATCAATCCACTCACACAAGCGATCGATCGATCGATCAATCAACTGACATAATTCTCAAAGTTCATACCCCACGTCTAAATTCTATGATCGTTGTTTTTCTCAGATAATTATCCAATCATAGGCTTATACGTTGTTTTGAGTCTATAAAAACCTGTGGTGATTATAAAAGATTACAATTTCCTGTTGTCTGTGTGTGGTCGTTCTACAATTGCTATCTGCAATTAAGAGAGAGAGAGAGAGAGAGAGAGAGAGAG
>CM060311.1:3678691-3681191 GCA_030674185.1 Monoplex corrugatus | reverse complement strand
TGGGAAGCTGCAGGAGTAATTATATTTTCATTATTATTATTATCATTATTATTATTGTTGTTGTTATTATTATTATTATTACTATCATCATCATCATCATCGTTATTATTATGATGATGATGATGATTATTATTATTATGATCGTCGTCGTCATCATCATCATCATCATTCCACTTCTTATCCCTTTTCTTCTCCTTTTTTCTTTTTGTTCATCTATGTATTATTATTTCAGTGCAAACAAGTATTTATTCTCTGTGCGTTTATAAATATAAATCTAGCAATCAACACTGTTTCATGAAGTTCACATGTTATCCGTTCTGTGTTTTTTGTATAATGTGGAGTTATAGTTCTTACAGTGAGGGTTAGATCTACAACAGAAAACAATGAAACGAATAAAATACAACAAAACAAGGACGACGACAACAACAACAACAATAATATGGCCGCGTTTGGACAGGTATATTACCATCGTTAGTGGATAATATTATCTGGTCTCATCGTACCGTATCTCATCGTATTAGTGGATACTATTATCTGGTCTCATCCTACCGTATCTCATCGTATTAGTGGATAATATTATCTGGTCTCATCGTACCGTATCTCATCGTATTAGTGGATAATATTATCTGGTCTCATCCTACCGTATCTCATCGTATTAGTGGATAATATTATCTGGTCTCATCGTACCGTATCTCATCGTATTAGTGGATAATATTATCTGGTCTCATCGTACCGTATCTCATCGTATTAGTGGATAATATTATCTGGTCTCATCGTACCGTATCTCATCGTATTAGTGGATAATATTATCTGGTCTCATCCTACCGTATCTCATCGTATTAGTGGATAATATTATCTGGTCTCATCGTACCGTATCTCATCGTATTAGTGGATAATATTATCTGGTCTCATCGTACCGTATCTCATCGTATTAGTGGATAATATTATCTGGTCTCGTACCGTATCTCATCGTATTAGTGGATAATATTATCTGGTCTCGTACCGTATCTCATCGTATTAGTGGATAATATTATCTGGTCTCATCCTACCGTATCTCATCGTATTAGTGGATAATATTATCTGGTCTCATCCTACCATATCTCATCGTATTAGTGGATAATATTATCTGGTCTCATCGTGCCGTATCTCATCGTATTAGTGAATAATATTATCTGGTCTCATCCTACCGTATCTCATCGTATTAGTGGATAGTATTATCTGGTCTCGTACCGTATCTCATCGTATTAGTGGATAATATTATCTGGTCTCATCCTACCGTATCTCATCGTATTAGTGGATAATATTATCTGGTCTCATCGTACCGTATCTCATCGTATTAGTGGATAATATTATCTGGTCTCATCGTACCGTATCTCATCGTATTAGTGGATAATATTATCTGGTCTCGTACCGTATCTCATCGTATTAGTGGATAATATTATCTGGTCTCGTACCGTATCTCATCGTATTAGTGGATAATATTATCTGGTCTCATCCTACCGTATCTCATCGTATTAGTGGATAATATTATCTGGTCTCATCCTACCATATCTCATCGTATTAGTGGATAATATTATCTGGTCTCATCGTGCCGTATCTCATCGTATTAGTGAATAATATTATCTGGTCTCATCCTACCGTATCTCATCGTATTAGTGGATAGTATTATCTGGTCTCGTACCGTATCTCATCGTATTAGTGGATAATATTATCTGGTCTCATCCTACCGTATCTCATCGTATTAGTGGATAATATTATCTGGTCTCGTACCGTATCTCATCGTATTAGTAGATAATATTATCTGGTCTCATCCTACCGTATCTCATCGTATTTCATCTCTGTATTTGCATTTTATTTATTTTTGTTGTTGTTGTTTTATTCTCTCTTATTTCTATTTTTTTCCCTCAAAAATAAATATAAACCTTTCTTTCTTTCTTATTGTCTCTGCCTTTGCACTGTGTCTTCTTTCAGACCTTTAATTAATTATCTACTTACTTTGTATACATATTCCTTTTATGAAGGTAAGATACACATGTACACACGTCATTTACATGTAACCAAAATCATTCCAATGGTAGGCTGATAAAATGCCAGTATAAAAATAGACTAGGTAAAACATAGTAACATAACTCTTGAGAGTCACGGAGTTATCTTATTAAGGAATGTTCTGAGCTTACCACTTTATGCTTTGTGGCTGCGTAGAATGTTCTGAGCTTACCACTTTATGCTTTGTGGCTGCGTCTATGCTAGCTGAATGGGTATCGCAAACTGTGTTGGGTTTGAGAAATTCTACATGGGAGATAACTCCGTGACTCTCAAGAGTTATGTTACTTAGTTGATATTTAAAATTCTCCATGCTTCCCTCTTATTTCCTTTGGTATTAGGTAAAACATAGTCTAGGTAGGGCCCCAGGACCAGGCCAGCTCATGGGTTTATGTGCAGGCTTAAGGCATGTGCCACGGTCAACATACACGTGGCACCTGTGACGTTAGTGCATATA
>CM060311.1:3658691-3661191 GCA_030674185.1 Monoplex corrugatus | reverse complement strand
TCATATTGATACATTTGACTTCAGGCCTGTAAAGCATGACTGCAGGTCATTCAGGCTTTTATTTCTTCTCTGTTGATGCATTGTTTTTTTTATTGACTGGATAATCTACATATTCAGTAATATAAAAAATAGCAAAAGGAACAACAACCACAAAATGCTAGGTACAAGAACTATGGAAAAGAAAAAGAATGATAATGACAGTAGTCATAATAATTCTGATAGTGGCAACAACAACAACAACAACAATAGTAATAATAACAATATTATACTGTTGTTATTGTTGCAATAAGAGTAATACAACAATAATAAGGATGATGATGATGATGATGATGATGATGATGATGATGATGATGATGATGATGATGATGATGAATATTCTCTTGCACATGAGTGGTTGGAGTATTGCACATTCAACCATATCATTCTTTCTAAAAGTGAGACTGAAAAACCAAACACACATTCACAAGATCCAAACAAGTTTGACTGCCCGCGCCCAAGCAAACACGAACCAGAAGAACAAGAAAACAATATAGCGCGTATCCAACGAGACAAAACAAAACAAGCGCAAATTCGCAACTAGCCTTTGTCAAGCGCGAACGCACGTCACAAACAGATCACAAACACCAAACAATGGATAATAAACGGACTAAAAACTTCCTGCCGCTCGTCCAGTGTGTAAGAAATGGAATGCCATGTCTCATGACCATTAGTAATGTCTGTGATCTGTTTGTGACGTGCGTTCGCGCTTGACAAAGGCTAGTTGGCCGAAAATTTGCGCTTGTTTGTTTTGTCTCGTTGGATACCCTTACATTGTTTTCTTGTTCTCTGTACACATTCACACACAAGCACATGCACAGACAGACAGAGAGATACCGGTAGACAGACTGACAGGCAGGCAGAAAGACAGACAGGCAAACAACGACAGACAGACACATACTTTCTACACGCTCACGCACTGTGTGTGCAGTGTGTCTGTGCTGTGTGTTTCTCTGTCTCTTTGTCCATATTTTCCTGTTGTTCTGTCTTCCATTTACTTCTCTCTCTCTTCTCTCTCTCTCTTTCTCTCTCTCTCTTTCCTCGTCTCCTCCTTTCTCTCTCTCTCTCTCTCTCTCTCTTTCTCTCTCTCTCTCTCGATATCGGTCGCTCGGTCGTTCGCTTGCTCTCTCTCTCTCTCTCTCTTTCTTTCTCTCTATCTCATTGTCATTGTCATTGCCATTGTCTCTCTCTCTCTCTCTCGATCTCGGTCGCTCGCTTGCTCTCTCTCTCTCTTTCTTCTCCCTCTCTCTCTCTCTCTCTCGTTCTCGGTCGCTCGGTCGCTCGCTTGCTCTCTCTCGCTCTCTCTCTCTTTCTCTCTCTCTCTCTCTGGTCTGTCTCTGTCTGTCTGCTCTTTCTCTCTCTCTCTCTCTGTCTGTCTCTGTCTCTCTCTCTCTCTCCCTCTCTCTCTCCCCCCTCTCGCTACGTTCTTCTTTTACCATCACATCGTCATTCAATCCTTGTCAACGAAGCTTTGATGTTCATCCACTGAAGGAAGAGGGACAAGAACAACGTGTTAGGAATGAACGAATGCAGTAAACATAGGAGGAAAAGACAGACAGAAAATATGAATGTAAGCAAGAAAGAAAAACGACTGACCATCCAACAAGAAATAAGACGAAGACAAAGAAAAAGACAGAAACGAAAGATAAAGAACAGTTTAAACAAACGAGGAAAAACAGAGAAAAAGAAAAAGAATGACCGATGGAAAAAGTTGATTCACAATGATTGGATTGATTCCATCGATGTATATTGCGTATGCATGCTCTCTCTCTCTCTCCCTCTTTCTCTCTTTCACTGTCTCTCTCTCTTTCTTTTCTTCAATCTCTCTCTCTTTCTCTCTCTTTCTCTCTTTTTCACTTTCTCGCTCTCTCTCTATATTTCTCTCCCTCTCCCTCTCATTCCCCACCTCTCTCGCTTTCTCTCTTTCTAGATCTCTCTGTCTCTCCTTCTCTGTCTTTCTCGCTTTCTCTCTCTCTTTTCTCTCTCTTTTTCTCGCTCTCCTCTTTCTTTCTCTCTTTTCTGTCTTCTCTTTCTTTCTCTCTGTGTCTCTTTCTCTCTCTCTCTCTCTCTGTCTCTCTTTCTCTCTCTCTCTCTGTCTCTCTCTCCCTGTCTCTCTCTCTGTGTCTCTTTCTCTCTCTGTCTCTCTCTGTCTCTCTGTCTCTATGTCTCTCCCTCTCTCTCTCTCTGTTTCATTTTGTTCTTTCTTTTCCTTTTTTTTTATTATTAATATTTTCTTTGCCCTCTGACATGATGAATGATGCAGTTATGAACCGCAACGCAATGTGTTGAAATGATTCGGCGTATACGTGCAGATTATCTTTGTTTGTTTCGGCTGTTTAGTCTGTTGCATTAAACCCATGTATCTTTCTCTAGAAGGGGAGAGAATAGAAAGACACACAGAGAGACTTCACAAACTTCAAAGGCTGTTGAAAGTGTGCTGACAGCAGTTTGCATACAGATAATA
>CM060311.1:3651191-3656191 GCA_030674185.1 Monoplex corrugatus | reverse complement strand
GTTCAATAGGAATTTCAGGAAGTGACTTCATAGACTTGAGTGCTTTTGTCTGTCTTGTAATGCCAAATCCAAAACAGGTGTGACTGCCCGCGTTCAAGCAAACAGGAACCAGAAAAAAAACACGATAGAAGAATAACACGTATTCAATACAACAATACAAGACAGACGCAAATTTTCGGCCAACTGGCCTTTGTAAAGTCTAAGATTACGAACAAACAAACACTAGATTAAAAAATTAGGAGAAAAATACTGAAACTTCCCTGCAGCTTGGTCCAGTGTGAGAAAAAGAATAAACTGGTAAACTGTCTTGTAATGACCATCTTGATAAGGCTCTATGAGGCAATGTTAAACAAATCATCACATTATTTATGAACTCTATCGGTAGCACTTAAGACTACTATTCATTTACACATTTATTTGCTTGTCTCAGGACCTGGCCAGCTTATGGATTTATATGCAGGCTTAAGGCTTTTGCCATGATCAACACACACATGGTACCTATGACGTTAGTGCATATGGAATTCATTCTGAGCGCGGAGAAGTCATCCTGAGAAATTGAAACTGAAACTGAATTTTTTTTCCATTCTGAGCAGGCATCTTTTGCATCAAGACTCTTTATCAATTTAATCATTTGTTTATTCTGTCGTGGAGTTTTTACAGTACATCTTTGGCATGACCCTCACACTGTTCATTATAGATTCCCAGAACATCACCAAACATACTATCCAAGAACTTACAGCAGCCTTCAGTTTAAAGTCATGTGAAGGCCATTCATCAAAGGAGACTCTAACATGATTTCAGGTCTCGAAGAGGAATTCTAAAGCACTGGTTCTGCTCCATTGTACTAGGGACACCACCCACAAAGTTCCCTCTCCACGACAATAACCCCTCACTTGATTAGATGTGTCCCACTGGAGTGAGGACCACCATTCATTAAGTCCCTTCAATGATACCCTCCCTCCCCTCTCCCCCTTCCGTAGACGACCTTCCAATAATTAAAGTTCCTGGTATAAAATCACCTTAGGGATGGAAGCACAGTCACATAATGCACGCATTTCAGTGATCTGTGTGTACCCGTTTTAGCTGATTTGAGGCACGCATTTTTGCACGCAGCTTTTCCATGCCCCTGTTGCATACTGCTATGTTATATATTGAGATAGAAAGGGAGACAAAAATAGAGAGTCAGAGACAGGGAGAGAGAGAATAAGAGAGAGAGATGGTGAAGAGATAATAATAAAAAATAAAAATAAAATATTTTATTTATATAGCGCAAAATCTTGATAAAATCAAATCTAAGCGCTGAGCGTATACATGCATACATACCTACATACATATGAGCGTATACATGCATACATACATGCTTACATACTTACATACATAAATCTAAGCTGAGCGTATACATGCATACATACATACATACATAAATCTAAGCTTATACATACATACATACATACATACATACATACATACATACATACGTACGCACATGCATACATAATAATTACAATATTTATATAGCGCAAATCTCGACAAAATCAAATCCAAGCGCCGAAAAGACACACACGCACACACGCACGCACGCACGCACGCACACACACACACACACACACACACACACACACACACACACACACACACACACACACACACACATGCATGGCCACAAATGGGGAGAAAAGAATAAAAGCAATAAAAGCAAGAATAAAACCAATGGAAAACCACAGAGAGCACATCAATAGGATGAATAAGAGAGAGACAGAGACAGAGACAGAGAGACAGAGAGAGAAACAGAGACAGAGACAGAGAGACAGAAGAAAGACAAAGAGACACAGAGAGAGACAGAGAGAGAGAGACAGAGAGAGAGAGAGAGAGAGAGAGAGAGAGAGAGAGAGAGAGAGACAGACAGACAGAGAGACAGAGAGGGGTTCCTATGCACGCACAAACACACACCTAATACAGAGAGAGAGAGAGAGGGTGGGTGGGTTCGTATTCTACGGAAACAATGCAGAGAAAAAAGCCATAAACAATACTAAATGCGTGTATGTCCCACTAGTGGTGATTTGTCTTGTCTTGTCTTGTTTGCCTGATATCGTTCAATCTTTGTTATGTGTTGTGTTTGTTTTTTTTCCATGTTCCCCCTTCCTGCATTGACCAATGCATAATTGTGACCCACTCTGACAAAATGGACAATAAGTCGGGCGAGGCCTTCTGCTGCTGTGGGCTGAAAACTCTGAACAGGGACAATGAATCGATTTTGAGTTTTCCCCATTTTCATGCTTTATAACCACTTTTACACCATGTCCTAACACAATAAAGTGAAATTCAATCGATAAGTGTCATTTTTTTGTATTTTAATGTGTGGTAAGTGCTACTATCTGGCCTCTGAAATATTCACAAGTTCTTTAACATTTTGGTGATTAAAGTATGCTTTTCTTTTATTTTCTTTTTGTTGATTTGGATGGATGGACAATTAAGTAAACAAGCGAAGTATGGAATTTCAGCTGATTTGGTTGATATCTAATGCTTGTTGCTAAGGAGTTTCTGACCATACCCTTTCAGTTCAGGCCTATTCCCTTCAACACTGTTTTTCTCAAAATGGCTGACTTTGAAACCTCTCATCTTTGAAAGCCCATAACGGTTTTGTTTTTGTACCTGAAACTCAACTTTAGTACCATTTGGATGCTAAAATTCTAAACTTTATAGTGATACCAAAACCTAAAAATGCCTAAACTGAGACTTATTGTACCTTTTGTCAGAGCGGGTCATAATTTGTCAGTAGCCACGATCATCACAGGCGATAAAAAACAGTCTCCTAATCAGCAAAATGGACTAAGATTTATAGTCCTCACAGGGACAATATCCACATTGTTTTGCTACGAGAGAGGGAGAATATTTACTGGATCTAATGGAACGGAACCGCTTCTATGCCGCTGCTGCTGATGATGTGTGTACATATGCGTGCGTGTTGCCTATGTGTGTTTGTGTGTCTGCATGAGAAAGAAAGAGAAAGAGGAGGGAGAATGAGAGACAGAGACGGACAGAAGAGAGTGAGAGAGTGTGTGTGTGAGAGAGAGACAGAGAGGGCGAGAGAGAATGAGGGAGAGAGAGGGGGAGAGAGAGAGAGGAAGAGAGGAAGACAGACGCAGAGAGAGAGAAGGGGAGAGAGAGAGAGAGGAAGAGAGGGAGGCAGACGCAGAGAGAGAGAAGAGAGAGAGAGGGAGAGAGGCAGAGAGAGAGAGAAAGAGAGAGAGAGTGGGAGAGAGAGAGACAGACAGACAGAGAGAGAGACAGACACAGAGACAGACAGTGAGAGAGAGAGAGAAAGAGAGAGAGAAAGAGAGAGAGACGGACAGAGAGAGAGAGAGAGAGAGAGAGAGAGAGAGAGAGAGAGAGGAGAGAGAGAGAGACAGACAGACAGACAGACAGACTGCACAAAGCCGTATATGAAAAGAACAACAAAGAAGCACAAACACTCAAATGCAGCATGTCATTATCATAACAAACATTGTAAACCACAGAGGACATCCTAAAGGACTGGGTTCTTGTATTTTTTTGTTTTGTTTTTGTTTTTGTTTTTGTTTTTGTTTTTGTTTTTGTTTTTCAGCCCATACATATTTATGTATGAGTTCGTTTGTCACTGTCAACCATGCCCACCTGACCCTTCCTTCTCTGGCACACCTCTTACTACTTTTAACCCAGTCTCACAAGAAGAAATTCTCAACACAATCAGATCCATGTCGTTCAAAACCTGCGAGCTGGATCCTCTTCCAAGTTCTCTCTACGCCGACTGTCTCCCTACTCTCCTCCCATTCATCACTGACATCATCAACACTTCTCTTCAAACTGGAACTGTCCCTGATTCTTTCAAGTCTGCTATTGTTCACCCTCTCCTCAAGAAACACAATTTAGATCCAAATGAACTGAAAAATTACCGGCCTATCTCTAATCTCTCTTTCTTGTCAAAACTCCTTGAAAAAGTCGTCCTCAGCCAGCTGAACTCTCACCTGTCTGCCAACAATCTCCTCAATCCTTTCCAGTCAGCCTACCGCCAGTGCCATAGCACTGAAACTGCCCTACTACACATTCTCAACAATCTCCTCCTTGCAACTGATACTGGCAAAGTCTCTCTCCTCACACTCCTTGATCTGTCTGCAGCCTTTGATACCATTGATCATGGTATTCTCCTTTCTAGACTTCATCATACTTTTGGCATCTCTGACATTGCTCTGTCTTGGTTCACTTCATACCTATCCAACAGAAAACAAACCGTTCTCATCAATGGCACTTACTCTCAACCTGCATACCTGACCTGTGGTGTTCCACAAGGATCTGTCCTTGGCCCTGTTCTTTTCACTCTTTACACCTCCCCCCTGTCCACCATCATCAACTCCCATTCTATAAAACACCACTTCTATGCTGATGACACCCAACTTCAAGACAGTGACTCACCTGATAATATACAGCGCCTGTTGACTCGCACCACTGAGTGTTACTCGGACATTAAGAACTGGATGACACACAATAGACTTCAGCTTAATGACGACAAAACAGAAGCTATCCTCATTGGCACCCGTCAGAAACTTTCTCAGCTGCCTCCTCTTTCTCTCCCATTATGTAACACATCAGTCCCAATTTCTGATTCAGCTAAAAACCTTGGTGTCTGCATTGACTCTACCCTCTCCATGAACAACTTTGTTTCTCAAACTGCCAGATCCTGCTACTATCATCTCCATCGTATAAGGCTGATCAGGAAGTATCTCTCTGTCGAAACAACTGCAAAACTCGTTCTCTCCTTCATAATGTCTCGCATTGACTATTGCAATTCACTCCTGTCTGGTCTTCCTGCCTCCACCATTCACATCCTACAGCGCATTCAAAACAATGCTGCACGCCTTGTACTCAAAAAGAAAAAAGCTGACCACATATCTCCTCTCCTGGCACAACTTCACTGGCTCCCTGTATCAAAGCGCATACAGTACAAACTAGACACCATGTGCTAC
>CM060311.1:3643691-3646191 GCA_030674185.1 Monoplex corrugatus | reverse complement strand
CTAGGGTCAGCATTGCGAGAGCAGTGGTCACCTCCTCTTTCTGTGATGCTTTACCTTCCTCATCCCTAGGAGCACAGATACCCGTTTACAGCTGGTTAGGGTGATGTGATGTGATGTGATAAAGGCAAGGCACGATCTTGATCACCTTTTAGTTTGGCAACCACAATCGATCATGGATTAACTTGGAGAATTCAGCTTTTGCCAGGGTCAGCATTGTTAGAGCAATGGTCATTTCTCTCTCTCTCTCTCTCTCTCTCTCTCTCTCTCTTTCTCTGTCTGTCTGTCTGTCTGTCTGTCTCTCTGTCTGTCTGTCTGTCTCTCTCTGTGTCTGTCTGTCTGTCTGTCTCTCTCTATCTATCTATCTTTGACGTTTTACCTTCTCCATCGCTACAAGCACAGATAGCCGTTTACAGCTGATTAGGGCGATGTGATGTGATAAAGGCATGGCACGATCTTGATCACCTATTCGTTTGGCAACCACAATCCATCGATCATGCTTAACTTTGCCTTTTGGGAGCGAGCAATCTAACAGCTACTACACAGCAACTTCCCTCACCCTCACCCACCCTCCTTCTCTCTCTCCACAGCTGACCCATAAATAGATCGAAGCAAAAAATGTCAGTCTGTTCTGATCAATAGGACCTCGTTGATTTCGGTGGGTCTAAAAAGGCCAACAACAAACAAAGAAAAACAGAAAAAAACAAAAACAAACAAAGAGAGAAACAAGCGAATTAACACTCGAACAAACACATGAACAAACACAACAACAACAATAAAACATATACAACAGCAACAACAACAAATCAGCATATAAATGAAACAAGATGAATGATGAAGTTGCTAGTTTTGTTCTGTCTGTCTTTGTTTCAGGCTCAATTCATACATGTGTACACTGCACCCTATCGTTTATGAGAGCTATTGGTACAACCTGACATTGTTTAAGTATTTTAATACTATGTGCTCGCATCTTTCACACTACTTTAAACCATGCTAAAATCACCAGAATGATTCAAACATCAAGATGAGCAGCCAACAGGCTACTTGGAGCATTAAGATGAGTGATCAACAGGCCACTTGGAGCATTAAGATGAGTGATCAACAGGCCACTTGGAGCATTAAGATGAGTGATCAACAGGCCACTTGGAGCATTAAGATGAGCAGCCAACAGGCTACTTGGAGCATTAAGATGAGCAGCCAACAGGCTACTTGGAGCATTAAGATGAGCAGCCAACAGGCTACTTGGAGCATTAAGATGAGCAGCCAACAGGCTACTTGGAGCATTAAGATGAGCAGCCAACAGGCCACTTGGAGCATTAAGATGAGCAGCCAACAGGCTACTTGGAGCATTAAGTTGAGCAGCCAACAGGCTATTTGGAGCATTAAGATGAGTGATCAACAGGCCACTTGGAGCATTAAGATGAGCAGCCAACAGGCTACTTGGAGCATTAAGATGAGTGATCAACAGGCCACTTGGAGCATCAAGATGAGCAGCCAACAGGCCACTTGGAGTATTAAGATGAGTGATCAACAGGCCACTTGGAGCATCAAGATGAGCAGCCAACAGGCCACTTGGAGCATTAAGATGAGTGATCAACAGGCCACTTGGAGCATTAAGATGAGTGATCAACAGGCCACTTGGAGCATTAAGATGAGCAGCCGACAGGCCACTTGGAGCATTAAGATGAGTGATCAACAGGCCACTTGGAGCATTAAGATGAGCAGCCAACAGGCTACTTGGAGCATTAAGATGAGTGATCAACAGGCCACTTGGAGCATCAAGATGAGCAGCCAACAGGCCACATGGAGTATTAAGATGAGTGATCAACAGGCCACTTGGGGCATCAAGATGAGCAGCCAACAGGCCACTTGGAGCATTAAGATGAGTGATCAACAGGCCACTTGGAGCATTAAGATGAGTGATCAACAGGCCACTTGGAGCATTAAGATGAGCAGCCGACAGGCCACTTGGAGCATTAAGATGAGTGATTAACAGGCCACTTGGAGCATTAAGATGAGTGATTAACAGGCCACTTGGAGCATTAAGATGAGTGATCAACAGGCCACTTGGAGCATTAAGATGAGCAGCCGACAGGCCACTTGGAGCATTAAGATGAACGTCTAACAGGCCACTTGAAGCATTAAGATGAATGGCCAAAGACCACTTGGAGCATTAAGATGAGCTGCCAAAAGGCCACTTGGAACATTAAGATGAGCAGCCAAAAGGCCACTTGAAACATTAAGATGAGCAGCCAAAAGGCCACTTGGAACATTAAGATGAGCAGCCAAAAGGCCACTTGGAACATTAAGATGAGCAGCCAAAAGGCCACTTGGAACATTAAGATGAGCAGCCAAAAGGCCACTTGGAGAGTTAAGATGAGCAGCCAAAAGGCCACTTGGAGAGTTAAGATGAGCAGCCAAAAGGCCACTTGGAGAGTTAAGATGAGCAGCCAACAGACCAGTGATCTACGTCACAGGCAGGACTTGAACTGCAGACAACCAA
>CM060311.1:3636191-3638691 GCA_030674185.1 Monoplex corrugatus | reverse complement strand
GAAGGATATGGACAAAAACACATTACAGGAGTGGACAGTACCAACATTTGTCAAATACAGAGTGATGCATGCCCACGACTATAAGAAATGGAGAGGGGCATTGCCAAGTCAGACAATTGCTAAGTCAGGACATTGCCAAGTCAGGACATTGCTAAGTCAGGACATTGCCAAGTCAGGATCATTGCCAAGTCAGACATTGCCAAGTCAGGACATTGCAAGTCAGGACATTGCCAAGTCAGGACATTGCCAAGTCAAGACATGCAAGTTAGGACATTCCCAGTCAGACCATTGTCAAGTCAGAACATGCCAAGTCAGGACATCCAAGTACAGGACACTGCCAAATTAGGACACTGCAAGTTAGTACATTGCCCAGTCAGACATTGTCAAGTCAGAAACATGCCAAGTCAGGACACTCCAAGTCAGGACATTGCCAAGTAAGGACATTGTTTAGTCAAGGCGTTACTCAGTCAGGATATTGCCAAGTCAGAACACTGCCAAGTTAGGACACTGCCAAGTCAGGACACTGCCTGGTCAGAATACTGCCAAGTGGGAACACAACCAAGTCAGAACTCTGCTAAGTCAGGACATTACCAAGTCAGAACATCGCCAAGTCAGAACACTGTCAAATCAGGACATTACCAAATCAGGACACTGCCAAGCATGACACTGCCAAGTCTGGACATTGTCATGTGAGAACATTGCCAAGTCAGGACGATGCCAAGTCAGAACATTGCCAACTCAGAACTTTACCAAGTCAAACACTTCCAAGTCAGAACACTGCTAAGTCAGGACGTTGCCAAGTCAGGACATTGCCAAATTATCTGTGATAGCTCAGTGACCATACAGACGACAGAACAGGCGAATGGAAGGAAACTGTCCGCGCACTGTCTTCTTTCCATTTCAGTTAGCCACGGTAGCTTCTCTCCATAAGCTTATCCCTGGTGCTGTCCTTTCTCTGTCAATTCATCAGTCAGTCTGTCTGCTTGTCTCCCTGTTTTCACTGTCAATTCATCAGTCAGTCTGTCTGCTTGTCTCTCTGTTTTCTCTGTCTCTCCACGTCTGTCTCTTACATTGGTGACATTCATTTACATGAAAACGAACATGGATTGAAAAATAAAGAGAAAATTATCTTTTATACCAACCAGCACAGTCTTTCATCAAGACTGTCTAGTTTAAAGCGACGTAGACAAATGTGATGAGGAATTGATTACAATTCAAAATGTGCATGGCAGAGAGACAGAGAGACAGAAAGGGAGGAGGGAGGGAGGGAGGACACACACACAGACACGCACACATACACACACGCACACACTCACACACACACACACTCACAGACAGACGAGAGAGAGAGAGAGAGAGAGAGAGAGAGAGAGAGAGAGAGAGAGAGAGAGAGAGGCAGATATAGAAAGACAGAAAGACAGAAAGACCGAGACAGAACAGAGGTTACTCCCAATCATATATGCTGTCCATCTTTGTGTAGGGAAAATAAAACGAAGAAATTCCTTAATCCCCCTAAACTGAATGGCAAAGGCAAGTCAATACCAGTAAGCCTGGTTTGACATTCTGAAAGAATCATTCACAGAATAGAAAAAAAACAACAACAACAAACAAACAAAAACTAAAACTAAATTACCAAAACGAATATTCCAGCAATAGAACAGCTATTACCAAATGCTTCTGACAGAAAGGTCAGATATCTGACAAACCTCTTTCCTCTCACAGACAACAACAGTGCTCCATTCAAACCCTATCAGGGCCCACAGACCCACTAAACAAATTCCCCACCCGCCCAGTAGCCAGCTTGCTTTTATTGCATGGCCTCAGTGTCCTCAATCAATTTGATCCATCATAAACTAGATCAGAGTTTCACCCTTTAACCCTTCGACTCCCTAACCTATCCACCAGTATCTGTTCTAGTGGATGGTGGGATGAGGGAGTCAAAGGGTTAATTTTTTGCAGGAAGCTGTGGATAGGATGATGGAGTCTAAAGGGTTATTTTTTTTGCAGAAAGCTGGTGGATAAAGTGAGGGTGTCAAAGGGTTTATTTTTGCAGGAAGCTGGTGGACAGGGTGAGGGATTCAAAGGGTTACGATTTGCTTTGCTAGTATGGTTGCCAATCCAGGATGCTGGGTGGCCAGAGTGCTGGAGTCAAAGGGTTAAACACGGCCATGTCGTATTGACAATTTCCATTGGTGCAGTGTTGAGTTTATACTTGGTTTGCACAACTGTGGTATTGAAATTAAACCAGTCTCAATCAATGTTGATGGATCAACACTTTTTTGTTTGCGGTAGTAATATATTTAGTTTAATTTTGCTTGAGGTTTGGTCAGATTCAAACCGTTCTGATTATCAGTATTTTCACATTTCCATTACCAATAATCCAGTCACTGACTGTGTTCATGATGGCTCCACATTCATTGCAAAAAAAAAAAAAAAAAAAAGATTACCGCATGAAGACATTAAACTCAATAAATTAAGCAGTCAATCAGCTCACTAGCTC
>CM060311.1:3586191-3588691 GCA_030674185.1 Monoplex corrugatus | reverse complement strand
CTTTGTTTGTCTGTCTGTTTGTCCGCCTGTCTCTTTGTCTGTCTGTCTGTCTATCTCTGTCTTGTCTGTCTGTCTATCTCTTTGTTTGTTTTTCTGTTTGTCTGCCTGCCTCTTTGTATCTGTCTGTCTGTCTGTCTGTTTCTCTCTGTCTCTCTCTGCCTGTCTATCTGTCTGTCTCTGTCTCTGTCTTTCTCTGTCTCTCTGTCTCTGTCTCTCTCTCTGTCTCTGTCTCTCTCTCTCTTCATGAAAATTGTTTTTTGAACATCATCATCATCATCATCATCATCACCATATTGTTATTATTATTATCATTATTATATTATTGCTATCATCATCATTTATATTATTGCTATCATCATTTATTATTATTATTATTATTATTATTATTATTACATTATACTATCATGGTGTTAATGCCATTAGTGTTATTATTAGTAGTATTATCATCATTGTTATTATTATTGTTGCTGTTGTTGTTGTCGTTATCATTGTTATATTATCATCATCATCATCATCATCATCATCACCATATTGTTATTATTATTATCGTTATTATATTATTGCTATCATTTATATTATTATTATTATTACTACTACTGGTAGGCGTAATTCAGTCTCGGAAGACTATGGAGTTGCGCTCTGGGTGTTTATTCTGGTGCAGCGTCGGGTTGTGGCGCTGTGTACCAGTCCGACGGCGGGAATGGACGAGGTCCTGTGGCAGAGGACAGATGATTGTTCTGTCGCTGGTCTGTCTGCCTGGGATGCAGCCTTTTTTCTCGTTTCTTTTCCTCGTGCTGCTGATGCGAGTGTCTCTCTTCGACTTTGTGAGCCTTTCTGCAGTCTGTCTCCAGTCTGACCGTTCGAGGCTGTTGCTCCTCAGTTGTTCCTGTCGATGTTCAGGTTTTAGGTCCCTCTTGCATCACGTCATTTGAATCGCAGCTGTGTCTGCCTGTCGGGACGTTTTCCCTGCTACTAGTTGCTCTTAGAGGTAGGTTTTTTAGGGTTTCATTCGTCATCTCACTACATAGGTTATAATATCATTGTTATTAAAGTTATTAGTGTTATTATTAGTTATTATTATCATATTATTATTATTATTATTGTTGCTGTTGTTGTTTGTTTTTGTTATCATTGTTATATTATTATTATATCATCATCATCATCATCATCATCATCATCATCATCATCATCATCATCATCATCATCATCATCATATCATCATCATCATCACCATCATCATTCATCATGTGCTTTGCCGCAAGACGTTCCGATCATACGAAATCTATCTTCTGTCGCTGTACGTATATCTCCTATACGTATACTGTCCCATCCACTGTACAAGCCTGTACTTGTCTTGTCTCCCTTGGTCTGCCTGCTGCTGTGTTTCCCTCTAGCTTTCCTGTTGCCACCAGGTACTCAAATTTCTCTTGCTCCATAAAATGGTCCTATAAATGTCGTTGGTCTTTTTCTAATCTTCTACATTAATGATCTTCTTGCGGTCGCTTTTTTTTTCCAAGACTGTCTCGTTTCTTTTTCGTTGTCCATGGTATAATAAGAGAATTAATAACATTTTGTTCTCTCTCTCTCTCTCTCTCTCTCTCTCTCTCTCTCTCTCTCTCTCTCTCTCTCTCTCTCTCTCTCCTCGCTCTCTCTGTCTCTCTCTGTCTCTCTCTCGCTCTCTCTCTCTCTCTCTCTCTAATATTCCGATTTTGTATTGTTTTGATGTTTCTACGTTACTACAGACAAAGAGCAAAAATAGTTTAGAGTTGAATGTTTGGTCAAGAGGAATTCATCGTGTCTGGAACCAAATTTTGTTGTTTTCGATGTCACTTTTGTTTATTTTGAAATCAGCCGCCTGCTGTTTGCTTTAAAATGCATTAAATCATGAAATTGTCAAATCTCTCTATATCTGTCTCTGATTGTCGGGCTGTCTGTCTCTCTGTTTGTCTCTCTGTCTCTTTCTCTCTCTCTCTCTCTCTCTCTCTCTCTCTCTCTCTCTCTCTCTCGCTCCCGATCCCATTTTCTGTTTTCTCTCTCTCTCTCTCTCTCTCTCTCTCCTCTCCTCTCTCTCTCTCTCCTCTCTCTGTTTTTCATGAAAGTTATTTTTGGCATAATAGCATCGTCATCATCAGAATTCATCTCGTCTGTAACCGAATTCGGTTGTTTTCGATGTCACTGTTCTTATTTGGAAATCAGCCGCCTGTCCTTGTTTGGGGTTAAATGCTTTTAAAAGGCATTAAATCATGAAATGTCAAGCTCTCTGCTCTGTCTCTGTCTCTGCCTGCCTGCCTGCCTGTCTGTCTGCCTGTCTGTCTGTCTGATGCTGTCTGTCTGGTGTCTGACTGTTGTCTTTCTGTCTGTCTGTCTGATGTCTGTCTGTTGTCTTTGTCTGTCTGGCTGCCTGCTCTTTCTGTTTGTCTGTCTGTCTATCTTGTCTGTCTGTCTGCCTCTGTGCCTTTCTTCTGTCTGTCTGTCTGGTGCCTGTCTGTCTTGTCTCTGC
>CM060311.1:3573691-3578691 GCA_030674185.1 Monoplex corrugatus | reverse complement strand
GTCAATAGTATACAAAAGACAATACAGAACTGTTACCAGTTCAACCACTTCATGGGTTTATGTGCAGGATTAATCTTTTGACTCCCGCACGCTATCTACCATCTTAAGAAACTTAACCCTTTGACTCCCTCACTCTATACATCAGCTTCCTACAGGAAATTGGTGGATACAGTGAGGAAGTCAAAGGGTTAAGTTTTCGCTTTGCTAGCATGGTTAGCAATGCAGGGTGCTGGTGGACAGGGTGCGGGAGTTAAAGGGTTAATTAAGGCTTGTGCCATAATCTCTATCACATGGCACCCTGTGATGTTATAGCATACGGAATTCGTTCTGAGTGCGGAGACGTCATCCTGAGAAACTGAAACTGAACAAAAGTTAGTTTAAAAAAACAAACAAAGAAACAAACAACAACAAATACCAACAGTAGACGACTTTCCCGACGTTTTGCTGTTATCAATCAGTTGCGACGTGAGACACAGTGAGTGCCACCTGCCCCATCTACGTTCACTATGACAGTTCGTGTGAAACTACATATTTTCAAGGTTAGCAACACGTAAACAGTTCCAAAGGTTGAATAACTAAGAACTTCGGAATTTGTTCAAGAGAGAATCATGGCACTTGGATCAACTCTAATCTGTCAATAACTGTTAAACAGACGCCTTGAACCTGCGCATATTCAAATGCTCGGGCAAGATTTTGAAATGGGATATGTGGATGGGATGGGATGGGATGGGATGGGATGGGATGGGATGGGATGGTGGAGAGTGGGACTTATGACAAACTGAAGTGATACCACCAGAAGGTTTCGAACATTAAGTTGGGCAGTGAACAGGTCATTTTTTATGTCGCCGACTGGGATTCAACTCCAAACATCAACAGAGAAAGCCAGCCCGCACAAAAATATATATAAATGTGGCTTGACCATCAGCTGTTCAATTTGTAATCGTTATATTTTAATGTTAACTTCTTTATCAGCTATTCCATTTTTTCCTGATACTTTAACCCCACCCCCACCCTATCCAATCCCTACTCCTAAAACTCTTTATTTTCAATCATTATTTTTTTCAGTATTTATTTTCTGTCTGATATTTTTAATCCTCATAAAAGAAATAAATAACATTCAAAGGCTGAGATCTGGGAAAGTTCTTTGACTCGAAAAGCAGCTGACAACCTTAACACTTTTCTCTCTATCTGTCCACTTCTCAATGTGCCTGTATGCTCTTTAATCTCTCTTTTGATCAATGCTATAATCGTCCTGCTGTCTGCTTCTTCTATTGGCCAACTGTCAAATGCCTGCTGGAGCTGGCTACGAGATTCGTTTTCTTTTACACCCTACACTCATGTTTAAGAGATATAATTTAATCTTGACATTAAGGATGCGTTTATGTATGCATGTTGTATTTGTGTTTATTCCTCTTTTGTCACAATGGATCTCATCATCATCATCATCAGGTGCCCTGCCGCATGGCGTTGGCGATCATGGACTTCCATCTGTCTCTATCTCTTGTTGCCCCCAGCATCTCCTCCACCCTCGTCTTCAGCCACTCTGCAAGTCCGTCCAGCATTTCTCCCTGGGTCTACCTGGTGCTCTCTTTCCCTCCAGCTTTCCCGTTGTGACCAGGTGCTCCAACCCCCCTTCCTCATAAAATGGCCTGTCTTTTCCTAATCTTCCTTATGAGTGATCTACTTGTGTCTGCCTCCATGAAGACTGTCTCGTTTGTTTTCTTTGCTGTCCATGGAACTCTCAACATTCTTCTTAGAAACCACATCTCGGCTGCTTGAATCTTGTTCTGGCTTTGCTTGTTGACTGTCCACGCCTCACATCCGTACAATAGTATTGGTTCTATATAACATTCAAGAACTCTCTTCCTATGTTAATTGATAGGCATTTGTTGCTAAGAATGCTTGTCATCTTCTTGAATGCTGTTTTGGCTTGGCCGATTCTGCCGGCTATTTGCGATGTGCATCTGCCGTCTGATGAAATGACCGTTCCCAGGTATTTGAACTTATTAACATGTGTCAGGGTTGTGCCATTTGCTGTTATTTTTGCATGAGGGGATTTCATGACTTCAGTCTACCACGAGTAATTCGGGAGATTCGGGAATTTAGGGGTATTAGAAACGTCTGACCATTAGCAAAATATCAACGAAAATGTTTAAGTCGTTTGTCGACATCAAAATTGACTCAAAGGGCTCTTTTAAAATGAAAAGTAGTCGCCGGTATGTGATAATGGATCGTGTTGTCCAATATTTGGACAGGGATTACCAGACCTAATATTATTGGGTGTATCTCTGGGTTTGCTAACTGAGGACCCATTGTGTCTGTTGTCTAATCCCTTATGTTTTCACTTACTAACTTATCTCCTTCTCTGTTCCCGTCATCTCTGTGATGATTAGTCGTTTAGCAGTCTCGGTTTCTTGTTCCATCTTTTCCTTTGATTGTTTTTGGGGGAGAAAGGGTAACAACAGACTGACTTTTCGACACCAGGTGACTTTTCAACACGAAATAACTTTTTGACATCAGATGACTTTTTCGGCTTCAGATAATGTTTTGATACCACAGGACTTTTCAAACCAGATGATTTTGTGACACCAGATGACTTCAACACCAGCTATCTTTTCAACACTAGATGACTTTTCGACACCAGATGACTTCTCAACACCAGAAGACTTTTCGACACCATGATCACGTGAGATTCTTCTCAAAAACTACATCCATTACTGTGTAGAATGTTTGGCCTAACGGTTAAACCATCTCCTTAGGACGCCAGAAACTTGGGTTTGAAACATAGACAGGACAGGGATTTCCACTCTTCACCACCACCCCTGTCCACTCTTCACCACCACCCCTATCCACACCTTACCACCACCCCTATCCACACCTTACCACCACCCCTATCCACAC
Organism: Monoplex corrugatus; assembly: GCA_030674185.1. NCBI lineage: Eukaryota > Metazoa > Mollusca > Gastropoda > Littorinimorpha > Ranellidae > Monoplex > Monoplex corrugatus. The sequence continues at coordinate 3,575,790 of CM060311.1, read as the reverse complement.
CTTACCCACCACCCCTGTCCACACCTTACCACCACCCCTATCCACACCTTACCACCACCCCTATCCACACCTTACCACCACCCCTATCCACACCTTACCACCACCCCTATCCACACCTTACCACCACCCCTATCCACACCTTACCACCACCCCTATCCACACCTTACCACCACCCCTATCCACACCTTACCACCACCCCTGTCCACACCTTACCACCACCCCTGTCCACACCTTACCACCACCCCTATCCACTCCTCACCACCACCCCTATCCATTCTTCACCACCACCCCTATCCACACCTTACCACCACCCCTATCCACTCTTCACCACCACCCCTATCCATTCTTCACCACCACCCCTGTCCACTCCTCACCACCACCCCTATCCACTCCTCACCATCACCCCTGTCCACTCCTCACCACCACCCCTGTCCACTCCTCACCACCACCCCTGTCCACTCCTCACCACCACCCCTATCCACTCCTCACCACCACCCCTATCCACACCTCACCACCACCCCTATCCACTCCTCACCACCACCCCTATCCACTCCTCACCACCACCCCTATCCACTCATATCACCACCACCCCCTATCCACTCCTCACCACCACCCCTATCCACTCCTCACCACCACCCCTATCCACATCCTCACCCACCACCCCTATCCACTCATCACCACCCACCCCTATCCACTCCTCACCACCACCCCTATCCACTCCTCACCACCACCCCTATCCACTCATCACCACCACCCCTATCCACTCTTCCACCACCACACCCTATCCACCTTCATCACCACCACCCCTATCCACTCCTCACCACCACCCCTATCCACTCCTCACCACCACCCTATCCACTCCTCACCACCACCCCTGTCCACTCTTCACCACCACCCCTATCCACTCTCACCACCACCCCTATCCACTCCTCACCACCACCCCTGTCCACTCTTCACCACCACCCCTATCCACTCCTCACCATCACCCCTGTCCACTCTTCACCACCACCCCTATCCACTCCTCACCATCACCCCTGTCCACTCTTCACCACCACCCCTATCCACTCCTCACCATCACCCCTGTCCACTCTTCACCACCACCCCTATCCACTCCTCACCACCACCCCTATCCACTCCTCACCACCACCCCTATCCACTCCTCACCACCACCCCTGTCCACTCCTACCACCACCCCTATCCACTCCTCACCACACACCCCATCCACACCCTCACCCACCACCCCTATCCACACCTTACCACCACCCCTGTCCACACCTTACCACCACCCCTGTCCACACCTTACCACCACCCCTATCCACACCTTACCACCACCCCTGTCCACACCTTACCACCACCCCTGTCACATCCACCTTACCACCACCCCTGTCCACACCTTACCACCACCCCTATCCACACCTTACCACCACCCCTGTCCACACCTTACCACCACCCCTGTCCACACCTTACCACCACCCCTATCCACACCTTACCACCACCCCTGTCCACACCTTACCACCACCCCTATCCACACCTTACCACCACCCCTGTCCACACCTTACCACCACCCCTATCCACACCTTACCACCACCCCTATCCACACCTTACCACCACCCCTGTCCACACCTTACCACCACCCCTATCCACACCTCACCACCACCCCTATCCACACCTCACCACCACCCCTATCCACACCTTACCACCACCCCTGTCCACACCTCACCACCACCCCCTATCCACACCTTACCACCACCCCTATCCACTCTTCACCACCACCCCTATCCACTCTTCACCACCACCCCTATCCACTCCTCACCACCACCCCTATCCACTCTTCACCACCACCCTATCCACTCTTCACCACCACCCCTATCCACTCTTCACCACCACCCCTATCCACTCCTCACCACCACCCCTATCCACTCTTCACCACCACCCCTATCCACTCTTCACCACCACCCCTATCCACTCTTCACCACCACCCCTATCCACTCCTCACCACCACTCCTATCCACTCTTCACCACCACCCCTATCCACTCTTCACCACCACCCCTATCCACTCCTCACCACCACCCCTATCCACTCTTCACCACCACCCCTA
>CM060311.1:3536191-3538691 GCA_030674185.1 Monoplex corrugatus | reverse complement strand
CTTCCTTCCTTCCTTCCTCCCTTCCTTTCTTCCTTCCTTCCTTTCTTCTTTCCTCCCTTTCATCCTTCCTTTCTTTCTTCCTTGCTTCCTTCCTTCTTTCCTTCCTACTTTCCTTCCTTTCTTCCTTATTTCCTTCCTTCCTTTCTTCATTCCTTCTTTCCTTCCTTCCTTTCTTCTTTTCTTCCTTCCTTCCTTCCTTCCTTTCTTCCTTCGTTCCTTCCTACCTTCCTTCCTTTCTTTCTTTCTTCCTTCCTTCCTTTCTTTCTTCTTTCCTTCCTTCCTTCTTTCCTTCCTTTCTTCCTTCCTTCCTCTTCCTTCTTTCTCTCACGAACGGTTTGTTCTTTTGATAGAGTCATGAACTCAAGACTTGAGATGTAGAGTTCAATGCCAGCCGGCGACATTACAAACAGGACAATTTGCTGCATGTCCATCTTAATGGTCTTACCATTGTGGTGACGTCAGCTTAGTGTTTCAGGGTACCTTCTTCCACCACCATCACCCTCCCCCATTTCAAGACCTTGCCAGCGAATAAGGCTTTGCGCAAGCTCACGGAGTCTGCCAAACACCTGCTGGCAAAATCGCTGTCTCTCTCTGTGTCTCTCTGTCTCTGTGTCTCTTCCGTTCTCTCTCTCTGTCTGTTTGTCTGTCTGTCTGTCTTTCTCTCTCACACACACATACATATACATACTCTCTCTCTCTCTCTCTCTCTCACACACACACACACACAAACACACACACACACACACAACACACACACACACACACACACACACACACACACACAAACATGCGGGCACACACATGCAAACCTCCCCAACCGTACTCTCTCCACACACACACACACACACACACACACACACACACACACACACACACACACACACACACACACACACACACACACACACACACACACACACACACACACACACAATTTCCTTAGTTGAAAGCATCGCAACACTTCCTCTAAAACCAAAGTAAAAGCCTGAACTTACGACCCTCTATAAAACCTATGAAAGAAAATGGTCTGGAATGTTACCCCCTTCTCTCCCTCCCCCCTCCCCCTGTCTTTGGAATGTTACCCCCTCCTCCTATCCTCCTCCTCCTCCTTCCCTTCCTATTCCTCTCCTTTGGGAGGGTCTACCTTTGTTTATTGTGGGAACAGAAGTGGTGAGAGTGTTAATTAACAAAGAGTGGAGGAGGTGGATGTTTTGTGTTCACGTGTTAAGTGTATTGGTCTGAGTACAGTTGTGTGTGTGTGTAGTAGAGAGAAGGGGCAAAAGTGCTAAACACTGGTGATGAGACTTTTGTTAACACTTGGTGCCGTTTACGCTGATTGGGATTAGTGGTGTGGTGTGGTGTGGGTGGGGTGTGTGGTGTGGGTGGGGTGATGTGGTGTGGGTGGGGTGATGTGATGTGGTGTGGTGTGGATGGGTGATGTGGTGTGGCGTGTGGTGTGGTGTGGTATGGTGTGGGGTGGGGTGGCGTGGTGTGGTATGGTGTTGTGTGGTGTCTTGTGCAGTGTGGTGTGGTGTGTGGTGTGATGTGGTGTGGTGTGTTGTGGTGTGTTGTGTTGTGTGTGTGTGATGTGGTGTGGTGTGGTGTGGTGTGTTGTGCAGTGTGGTGTGGTGTGTGTGTGTGATGTGGTGTGGTGTGGTGTGATGTGATGTGATGTGATGTGATGTGACGTGACGTGTTGTGATGTGATGTGATGTGATGTGATGTGTTGTGTTGTGTTGTGATGTGATGTGATGTGATGTGATGTGTTGTGTTGTGATGTGATGTGATGTGATGTGTTGTGTTGTGATGTGATGTGATGTGATGTGTTGTGGTGTGGTGTGGTGTGGTGTGGTGTGATGTGATGTGTTGTGGTGTGGTGTGGTGTGATGTGATGTGATGTGATGTGTTGTGTTGTGTGTGTGGTGTGGTGTGTGTTGTGATGTGATTGTGATGTGTGTGTGTTGTGTGTGTGTTGTGTTGTGTTGTGTTGTGATGTGATGTGATGTGATGTGATGTGATGTGTTGTGATGGGATGGATGTGATGTGATGTGATGTGATGTGATGTGGTGTGTGTGACGTGACGTGTTGTGATGTGATGTGATGTGACGTGACGTGACGTGATGTGATGTGATGTGACGTGACGTGACGTGACGTGACGTGACGTGACTGTGTTTGTGATGTGATGTGATGCGATGCGATGCGATGTGATGTGATGTGATGTGATGTGATGTGATGTGATGTGATGTGGTGTGGTGTGTTGGTTGTGGTTGTGGTGTGGTGTGGTGTGGTGTGGTGTGATGTGTGTGTGGTGTGGTGTGGTGTGGTGTGTGTGGTGTGATGTGATGTGATGTGTTGTGTTGTGGTGTGTTGTGATGTGATGTGATGTGATGTGATGTGATGTGATGTTTTGTGTTGTGTTGTGTTGTGTGTGTGGTTGTGGTGTGTGTGTGATGTGATGTGATGTGATGTGATGTGATGTGATGTGTTGTGTTGTGTTGTG
>CM060311.1:3513691-3518691 GCA_030674185.1 Monoplex corrugatus | reverse complement strand
AACAAAGAGAGAGACTAAGAGACAGAGATAGTTGGGAACAAAGAGAGAGACAAGAGACAGAGATGGTTGGGAACAAAGAGAGAGACAAAAGACAGAGACAGTTGGGAACAAAGAGAGAGTCTAAGAGACAGAGATAGTTGGGAACAAAGATAGAGACAAAGAGACAGAGACAGTTGGGAACAAAGAGAGAGACAAAGAGACAGAGATAGTTGGGAACAAAGAGAGAGACAAAGAGACAGAGATAGTTGGGAACAAAGAGAGAGACAAAGAGACAGAGATAGTTGGGAACAAAGAGAGAGCAGGAACAAAGAGGACAAGAACGATAGTTGGGAACAAAGAGAGAGACAAAAAGACAGAGACAGTTGGGAACAAAGAGAGAGTCTAAGAGACAGAGATAGTTGGGAACAAAGATAGAGACAAAGAGACAGAGACAGTTGGGAACAAAGAGAGAGACAAAGAGACAGAGATAGTTGGGAACAAAGAGAGAGACAAAGAGACAGAGATAGTTGGGAACAAAGATAGAGACAAAGAGACAGAGATAGTTGGGAACAAAGATAGAGACTAAGAGACAGAGATAGTTGGGAACAAAGAGAGAGTCTAAGAGACAGAGATAGTTGGGAACAAAGATAGAGACAAGAGACAGAGATAGTTGGGAACAAAGAGAGAGACAAAGAGACAGAGATAGTTGGGAACAAAGAGAGAGACCAAGAGACAGAGATAGTTGGGAACAAAGAGAGAGACAAAGAGACAGAGATAGTTGGGAACAAAGAGATAGACAAAGAGACAGAGATAGTTGGGAACAAAGATAGAGACAAAGAGACAGAGATAGTTGGGAACAAAGAGAGAGACTAAGAGACAGAGATAGTTGGGAACAAAGAGAGAGACATCTACATAGGTAATGTGTTTGTATTAAAAGATCGGCAAATAGGATACTGCAAAAGAATTTGAAATGAAACAAATCAGACCAAAAATAAGACAAGAAAGAAACAGAGGACTGACAAGGAAGGAGAAAGAGAAAGAGAGAGAGAGAATGAGAAGAAGATGAAAAGAGAGAAATGAGAGAAAGAAAGAGAGAAGAGAGAGAAGAGAGAAGAAGAGAGAGAGAGAGAGAGAAAGAGAAAGAGAGAGAGAGAGAAAGAGAGAGAAAGAGGAAAGAGAGAGAAAGAAAGAGAGAGAGAGAAAAGAAAGAGAGAGAGAGAAGAAAGAAAGAGAGAAGAAAGAAGAGAGAGAGAAGAAAGAAAGAGAGGAGAGAGAGAGGAGAAGAAAGAAAGAGAGAGAGTGTGTGTGTGTGTGTGAATAAGTAGGAACACAGTACATATTTTATACACTATGGGCCAAGGCTCTTTACTGAAAGGGAAAATACACATGAAACACAATTCTGGGTACATTTTGTAAAAACATACCAGACCTTCTCCAGACAAAACTACACCTAATATTCACATAATCTATAGCTCATGTCATAAAACTACCAAGAAATTTACTGCTTCATAAACATACATACTCAAATTGAACACAACAGCTGCATTACGTATTGACACAAGGGAATCAAATCTACAGTTTACATGGATTCTGGTGTGTTTTTGATGGCGTTAAAATTAAATTAATGTCCTTGTAAGATTGTGAAGTACAGTACAGAAAAGTGAAAAGTGTATTTGGTTTTCATTTGCTATAGTACATAAGGGGCATACAAATTCATCTTTGCTTCTTGTGCCATACACAAAGTGATGGCAAGCAATTTCAGAATCTCGAAATCTGAAATTAATTAAAGCATTTTAAATGAAACTACTAATATCTCCATACACAAGATCATTCGGAGTTTGACTATCGACATTCAAGAAACATTTCATTTTAAACAAATGTACTTTTTCGAATTTTCATGTCTTTATCTAATGCTCAAATTTGAGTGCCACATTACACACTTGTACTTGATAATCAAATACTATTTTCAATATGATAAGTACAATGTAATTAAGTTTTGCGCAAATCATCAAGCCTAACAAAGTTGCCGTCGTTGGTCTTTTACCTAGATACTGATATACAAAGCTAGAATTAAATTTTATTTAATATACATACAGATATACAAATATATATATATACATATATATATATATATATATATATATATATATATATATATATATATATATATATGTATATATCCATTTACCACAATCATATTTTCTATGAATATTTTATTCATTGTTTGTTAGATGTCGTCCCTTTCGAAGAAACATTATTGCATTTTGTCAGTTTACTGGTAACTCCAGTGTTTATGCAGGTGTAGATAAACTATTCAACTGTCTTTCCATGCCAGCAACTCTTACATCAGCAAAATGCATCATAGATAATTCAACCAAATCAAACTTTATTCCATGTCTATTATTTTCAGTAATTTCAAAATCGAGTTCATTATTTTGTGATAAATGACAATAACAGGGGACTATCCACGTTGCCTTGCTAACTCACCAGTGCAATTCACATCATTGTAGTTTAGCTCCAGATCTTACTCTAATTTGACTTAATTGTAGATGTTACTTATTACAAATGATGTGACTTGCTGTAAGTCCTACTTTACACTGCAAAGGCGTCTAGAAACAGAATCATATAGTTTCAATGTCAACAATGCAAAAATAACTTGAGAGAGAGAGATGAGAGAGACGATGAGAGAGAGAGAGAGAGAGAGACAGACAACGACAGACAGACGACAGGCTGGCAGGCAGAGACAAAGACACAGACAGACAGATAGACGGAAGAGAGAGAGAGAGAGAGAGAGAGAGAGAGAGAGAGAGAGAGAGGGACGAGATACAGACAGACAAATACAGAGAGAGAGAGAGAGTAGAGAGAGAGAGAGAGAAGAGAGAGAGAGAGAAAGAAAGAGAGAGAGAGAGAGAGAGGACAGAGACACAGACAGACAGACAAACTGAAATGACAGACACACATAGACAGACAGACGGGAAAGAGAGAGAGAGAGAGAGAGAGAGAGGAGAGAGAGAGAGGGAACAGAGACATACAGACAGACAAATACAGAGAGAGAGAGAGAGGGGAAGAGAGAAAGAGTGAGAGAGAGAAGAGAGGAGAGAAGGAGAGAGAGGACAGAGACATACATACAGACAGACAATACAGAGAGAGAGAGAGAAGAGAAGAAGAAGACGAGAGAGAAGAAAGAGAGAGGAGAGGGGACAGAGACACAGACAGACAGCAGACAAACTGAAATGACAGACACACATAGACAGAAGATAGACAGACGGTGAGAGAGAGAAGAAAGAGAGAGGAGAGAGAGGGACGAGACACAGACAGACAGACAGACAGACAAACTGAAATGACAGACACACATAGACAGACAGACAGACAGACGGGAGAAGAAAGAGAGAGAGAGGAGAGAATGAGAGAGAGAGAGACAGAGATGAGGAGGAGAAAGAGATACATGCAGACAGACAAATACAAAGAGAGAGAGAGAGAGAGAGAGAGAGAGAGAGAGAGAGAAAGAGAGAGTGTGAAAGAAAGAGAGAGAGAGGGACAGAGACAGAGACAGACAGACAGACAGACAAACTGAAATGACAGACACACATAAACAGACAGACAGACAGACAGACGAACTGAAATGACATTTTTAGCCATAGGTATAGATATCATTAGAACATTATTAAACCAGCTTATCTATCTGGTGCTGCTGCTCAGCACATAATTATCAAGACAGCAGAGGGGAAAAAAGCATTCAAACAAACAACGAAAAGAAAGTAGATAAACAAAAATCGTAAGCAGAATGTTTGAGAAATAGAACGAAAAAAACAGAAAGAAAGACAGAAAGAAAGAAACAAAGAAAGAAAAACAAAAGAAAGAAACAAAGAAAGAAGGACAGAAACAAAGAAAGAAACAAAGAAATAAACAAAGAAAGAAAGAGACAGAAGAAAGACAGAAAAAAGCAGAAAAAGAAGAAACAAAGAAAGAAAGACAGAAACAAAGAAAGACAAGAAAAAAGAAAGAAACAGAAAGAAAGAAAAAACAAAGAAAGAAAGACAGAAAGAAACAAAGAAAGCAAAGACAAGAAAGAAAGACAGAAAGAAAAGACAGAAACAAAGAAGAAAAAAGAAAGAAAGAAAGAAAGACAGAAACAAAGAAAAAGAAAACAAAGAAAGAAAAAAGAAAGAAAGACAGAAAGAAAGACAGAAAGAAAACAAAGAAAGAAAGACAGAAAGAAAGACAGAAACAAAGAAAAAGAGAAAACAAAGAAAGAAAACAGAAAGAAACAGAAAACAAAGAAAAAAGACAGAAAGAAGACAGAAAAAGAAAGAAACAAAGAAAGAAAAAAAAGAAAGAAACAAAGAAAGAAACAAAGAAAGAAAGCAGAAGAAAGAAGACAAAAGAAGCAGAAACAAAGAAAGAAACAAGAAGAAAACAAAGCAGAAACAAAGAAGAAAAGAAGAACAGAAAAGAACAAGAAAAAAAAGAAGAAAAAGAGAAAAGGAAAAGAGAGGTTAAACTCAATAAAACCAAGGTGTTATCCTGCTCCCTTTCTCCACTTTCCTTGAAATTCCAAGTTAATTCCTTGGTGTCCTTTCTTTCTCTCTCTCTCTCTTTTTTTCCCCATCGTTTTTTTTTTCTTCTGTTTTTCTTTCTTTTCTTTAGCTTCTTCCCCTTGTTGTTTAGGGATGTGTTATTTGTGGCAGTCTGGTGGTCTGAAGGCCAGTCGTTTCAGACGTTACTTAAGAGGAGAAAATGGGGAGGAGGACAAAATGAGAATTAACAAGAAAGTTCAGAGACAGAGACAGGGACAGAGACAGAGACAGAGACAGAGACAGAGGACAGAGACAGAGACAGAGACAGAGCAGAGACAGAGACAGGACGAGGACAGAGACAGAGACAGAGACAGAGAGACACAGAGAGAACAGAGAGACAGAGACGTGAGAGAGACAAGACAGAGAGACGAGAGAGACAGAGACTGGAGACGGACAGTGAAGAGACAAAGACAGAGACAGGAGAGACGAGACAGTGAGAGACAG
>CM060311.1:3498691-3503691 GCA_030674185.1 Monoplex corrugatus | reverse complement strand
ACTGACTGACTGGCTGACTGACTGACTGACTGACTGGCTGGCTGACTGACTGACTGACTGACTGACTTACTGACTGACTGACTGATTGACTGACTGACTTACTGACTGACTGACTGACTGACTGACTGGCTGACTGACTGACTGACTGACTGGCTTACTGACTGACTGACTGACTGGCTTACTGACTGACTGACTGGCTGACTGACTGACTGACTGACTGACTGATGATGACGATGTGGCTTCGCTCGTTTTCTTTTTCTTTCTTTCTTTTCTTTTCTTTCTTTCTGTCTGTCTTTCTTTCTTTTTGTCTTTCTGTCTGTCTTCTTTCTTTTTGTCTTTCTTTCTTTTTTTTTCTTTCTCTTTCTTTCTTTCTGTCTGTCTTTCTTTCTTTCTGTCTTTCTTTCTTTCTGTCTTTCTTTCTTTTTGTCTTTCTGTCTTTCTTTCTTTTTCTTTCTGTCTTTCTTTCTTTCTGTCTTTGTTCCTTTCTTTCTGTCTTTCTTTCTTTCTGTCTTTGTTCCTTTTTTTCTGTCTTTCTTTCTGTCTTTCTTTCTGTCTTTCTTTCTTTCTTTCTGTCTTTCTTTCTTTTTGTCTTTCTGTCTTTCTTTCTTTTTCTTTCTGTCTTTCTTTCTGTCTTTCTTTCTGTCTTTCTTTCTGTCTTTCTTTCTTTCTTTCTGTCTTTCTTTCTTTCTGTCTTTCTTTCTTTCTGTCTTTCTTTTTCTTTCTTTCTGTCTTTCTTTCTTTCTGTCTGTCTTTCTTTTTGTCTTTCTGTCTGTCTTCTTTCTTTTTGTCTTTCTGTCTTTGTTCCTATCTTTCTGTCTTTCTTTCTTTTTCTTTCTTTCTGTCTTTCTTTCTGTCTTTCGTTCATTCTTTCTGTCTTTGTTCCTTTCTTTCTGTCTTTCTTTCTTTTTCTTTCTTTCTGTCTTTCTTTCTGTCTTTCGTTCATTCTTTCTGTCTTTGTTCCTTTCTTTCTGTCTTTCTTTCTTTGTTCCTTTCTTTCTGTCTTTCTTTCTGTCTTTCGTTCATTCTTTCTGTCTTTGTTCCTTTCTTTCTGTCTTTTTCTTTCTGTCTTTTCTTTCTGTTTGTTTCTTCATTCTTTCTGTCTTTTTTCCTTTCTTTCTGTCTTTCTTCTTTGTTCTTTCTTTCTGTCTTTCTTTCTGTCTTTCTTTCTATCTTTCTTTCTTTGTTCCTTTCTTTCTGTCTTTCTTTCTTTGTTTTTTTTCTGTCTTTCTTTCTGTCTGTCTTTCTTTTCTTCTTTTCTTTCTCTTTCTTTTTATTCTTCTTTCTTTTTTATTTTGTTTTTTTTCAACTGAAAGTTTTAATCCTTTGGCTCCCCACCCTGTCCCCAGCATCCTGCGTTGTCAACTCGTTTTCTTTCTCATTTCTTGCTTTCTTTTTCGTTACATTTTTGTTTTTTTGTTTTTTTTAACTGAAGGTTTTAACCCTTTGTCTCCCGCACCCTGTCCGCCAGCATCCTGCATTGGAAACTCGTTTTCTTTCTTTTTCTTTCTTTTTTTTTCATCCTTGTTTTGAAGGTTTTAAGAAACAGAGCTAGATTTCTGATCACGTGAAACAGGCATGGTAGCTGTAGAAAGCTGGTGGATAGGGTGAGATGGTCAAAGGGTTAATGTTTTGACGTAGGTGGAGCGGGTGCAGGAGTCATAGGGTTAAAAAAAACCAGAGATAGATTTGTGATTCACGTGAAAACAGGCATGGTGCTGTGGTTTTCTTGTTTTTCATCTTTGTAGGATCCCTGATGTCTGCCAGCCTCTTCTGTTTGTACCATTAAAGTTATCAACGAAACAGGAACCGGATTCTGATTCACGCCTAAAAAAAAAAAAAAAACAAGCAAAAGAGGCACTTGTTGCTTTCTAAGGAAGCTTTATCTATAAGAACATGAGTGTTTATCAGGATGTCATGTAAGACACCTTTTTCCTTAGTACATCACAGGGCAAACTGTCAAAATTGATAATAAACAGTGATAGATCTTTCCCAGTGCACGCCAAATTCTGTGTGATAACGTGCGTACTACACACAGCTTCTAAGATGTAACAGGATGCGTCATTTCACGCACAAAGTAATCTTCCGAAGCCATACCCCTTTCCTTGGATTTCACACGTTCGACGGAAGTGTGGCATCAGATACATACCCGGAGACAGACATCCAAAGATGTTCTCAGGGAAGCCAAGACGAAGCTGTCGATAATATACGAGTATTTTTGGTTTTTACTGCAGTCTCATTCTCCCGTTACAGAAACTTATTCTGACTGATGACTCAAAAACTGCGCTGTAAGAAAACGATACCGGAAAACTAAACATAAGTCTTTCGTTTGTCTCGTTCTTGATTTGCAAAAAAACCAAGGTCATGGGTGGATCTATTACTTGTTATTTTTGTTTAACCCTTTGACTCCCGCACCCTATCCACCAACTGCAAAAACTTAACCCTTTGACTTTTTTTTTAAATTCCTCTGTGCGATAAATTGGACGGAGTGGTCAATGCCAGGGGCAACTCCTTAGATTATGTGCGCGAATACATTACTATGTATTCTTAATTTTCTGTTCCTTTCTTCTTTCGTGTTGAAGAATTGTGTGTGTTTTGAAACGGCTATATGATGATATGGCTCTACACAATCGGCTGGGCTTTAACCCTTTGACTCCCGCAGCCTGTCCACCTGTCCATTGTCAACCAAGCTAGCAAAACAAAAACTTAACCCTTTGACTCCCTCACCCTATCCACCAGCTTCCTACAGGAAAGGGTGAGGGAGTCAAGGGTTATGTTTTTTTTTGTAGTTGGTGGTTGGGGTGCAGGAATCAAAGGGTTAAGTACATTTCTTTTGTGATGATGAACAAGATGCACTGTGTGTTTTGTCTGTTTTTTTAACATGTTGAATGAACACATTACTAGAAACAAGTAGACCACAATACCATTTTTCTTTTGGAGGAAATTTTTCAGTTCTCTTGACTGACTTTTTTTCCCTGTCTGTCTGTCTGTCTGTCTGTCTGTTCTGTCTGTCTGTCCTGTCTGTCTGCCTGTCTGTCCTGCCTGTCTGTCTGTCTGTCTTGTCCTGCCTTTCGTTCTTTGTTGGACTCAATGATTCCACACCCGTGTAGACCTAACTCTATATTACCAACACAGTGAATTTCTCTCAATGCTGCAGTTCGATGGCAGCTAATGTTCCAGACTGTACACACATAGACACAGAGACCTGGACATTCTCTGCCACAATGCCATCACTAGACACAACTCCACCACACATATCGACTTACTAAACACTGGTAGTTCAAAACTTACCACCACCATCACTACCACCACCACCTCCCCAAAAAGTTTAACAGGAGCTAGCAGCAATTATGTAATGAATTTACAGGATAAACACAGACTTCTGAAGTCTTACACTGCTATCATTGGATAGCTACTCCACCACACAAATGGACTTTAACAGACTCTGAAAGTTTAAAACTGACCCACCCACCCACCACCCCTACCCCACCAAACAAAAAACCTTTGACAGGAGCTGGTAGCATTGTTAACAATTTGAAGGTAAACACAGAAAAGACAGACTGACTTCAATGTAAGTCTTACACTGCCATCAGTGAATAGCGATACCATCACACATAGACTTAGCAGACACTGGTGGGTAAACACTCTCCTTCCCTCCAACCCCCCCCCCCCCCCCCCAAATAACTTAACAAGAGCTGGTAGCACTGCAGGGTGTTAACGATTTAAGGGGTGTACACAGACTGACTTGTGTAAGTCTCACATTTTGCCATCACTGTATAGCAATCCCATCACATGTATAGACTAAAGACACTGACAGAAAACAAGCTTTCCTTCATTAAAAAGAGAAACAGGAAGGTGTTAGCACTGTGCGGTCAACAATACAATACAATACTTTATTTGTGTAGCGCAAAATCTTGATAAAATCAAATCTAAGCGCTAAAACAGACACACACGCACGCACGCACGCACGCACCACGCACCACCACACACACACACACACACACACACACAACACACACACACACGCACACGCGCCGCACACGCACACGGTAAAATGGGGAAAAGAATAAAAGCAATGGAAAATTATAGAGAGTTAATACTGTGTTAATGATTGAAGGGTACACACAGATTGACTTCTGCATTCTTACATTGCCATCATTCCAAGCCATTCCACACACATACACGTTTATTACACACTGATACTTAAAAACTTACCCCCCCCCCCCAACCACCCCCCACACAAGTTTAACCCAAGCTGGTAGACCCTAGCACTGCACCGTGTTAAGGATTTAAATGGTACAGACAGACTGACTTCTTTAAGTCTCACATTTTGCCATGACTGGATAGCCATTCCATCACACGTATAGATTTACCACACACTGATTTTTAAAATCTACCCCCCCCACCCCACACACACACACACAAGTTTAACAGAACTGGTAGCACTGCACCGTGTTAACGATTTCAAACTGTATACACAGACTGGCTTGTGTAAGTCTTATGTTGCCCATCACTGGATGGCTCCATCACACTTACAGACTTAACCCTTTGACTCTGCAGCCTGTCCAACATCATCCTTCTTTGTCAACCATGCGGAAGCATGGTTCTGCAGATAGGGTTGGAGGAGTCAAAGGGTTAAGTTTTTGCAGTTGGTAGATAGGGTGCAGTGGCAAAGGGTTAACAGACACTGGTAGGTAAACATTTCCCTAGAAAGAGAAACTGTAAAGTGGCAGCGTTGTACGGTCACAGTGTTAATTATTAAAGACACACACACACACACACACACACACACACACACACACACACACACACACACACACACACACACACACACACACACACACACAACACACACCACAACACACACACACAACACACAACACACACATCACACTCACAACACAACACACACACACAACACACACACACACACAACACACACACACACACACACACACACACAACACACAACCACACCACACACAGACACACACACACACGCA
>CM060311.1:3488691-3491191 GCA_030674185.1 Monoplex corrugatus | reverse complement strand
GGTTTGGTTTGGTTTGGTTAGGTTTGGTTGGTTTGGTTTGGTTTGGTTTGGTTTGGTTTGGTTGGTTTGGTTTGGTTAGTTTGGTTTGGTTTGGTTTGGATCGTATTTTGTTTGTTTGTTTGTATGTTTGTTTGTTTTAGGGGATAGGGGAGGCTGATGGAGATTCGGGTCCACTATCTCCCGTTCAGTCAGTAGTCCATTGCATTAACCGCTTCGCTACGCCAACCGGTGAGTGCCAGAGACTTTCTTGTACGTCTCCTTATCCATATCGATGGAGAGAGAGAGAGGTGGAGGAAAAGAGAGAAAGAGAGAGAGAAAGAGACAGTGACAGAGAGACAGACAGGGAGTCAGATAGAGGCAGACAGACAGACAGACAGACAGACGGACATATAGACAGACAGACAGAGACAGAGAGAGAAAGCGAGAGACAGACAGAAAGACAGAGACAGAGAGAGAGAGAGAGAGAGAGAGAGAGAGAGAGAGGCAGACAGACATACAGACAGACAGATAGACAGACAAAGAGAGATAGAGAGAGACAGGCAGAGACGGAGAGAGATAGCGAAACAGACACACGGACAAAGAGACAGGCAGACAGATAGACAGAGACAAACAGAGTCAGACAGACAGAGTCAGACAGAGTCAGACAGACACAGACAGTCAGAGAGAGAGGCAGCCAGACAGACAGAGTCAGACAGACAGACATACAGCCAGACAGACAGACAGACAGACAGACAGCCAGCCAGCCAGCCAGACAGACAGACAGACAGACAGACCGACAGTCAGACAGACAGACAAACAGACAGTCAGACAGACAGACAGACAGACAGACAGACAGAATCAGACAAACAGACAGACAACAGACAGACAGTCAGACAGTCAGACAGAGTCAGACAGAGACAGAGAGACAGAGAGACAGACAGACAGACAGACAGAGGAAGAGAGAGCACTACATCATGCACCCGCCCCCATCACCACACAAAGTGGTGGTTACCGCGCGTTGCCGTTCCGCGTGAGTGGAGTCACGGTGAAACAGGACAAGAGCGGCAGGGGGTGGGGGGGGGGGGGAGGGAGTAGAGGGAGGAGAGGGGGTAATTATGATAATAGGTGAAGCGAAAGTGATTAAACTGAGGCGTGGGGTATGCGGGGGGATGGAAAAAGCGAAGCGAATATTAACCCTTTGACTCCCGCACCCTATCCACCAACTGCAAAAAAAAACCCAAAAAAACTTAAGCCTTTGACTCCCTCACCCTATCCACCAGCTTCCTGTAAGGAGGCTGGTGGATAGGGTAAGGGAGTCAAAGGGTTAAGTTTTTGCTTTGCTAGCATGGATGACAATGCAAGATTGCTAGTGGACAGGCTGCGGGAGTCGAAGGGTTAATTAAAGAGCACTAGGAGGAGGAAGAGGATGCTAGACAGGGTGGAAAGGATGAGGGAGGGGTGGTGGTGGTGTTAGTGGTGGTGGTGGGTGGGGTGGGAGTGTCAAGGGGAATGGTGTGGTGTGGGGGCTGGGTGCATGGGCTGGTTACTTGAACAGACCAGGAACAAAGAACTATCGTCCTGGGGTTGAGTCGGTGTGATACAGCAACGTGTGCGGGTGTATGCAACAACAGTAACCCTTTGCGACTCCCTCACCCTATCCACCAGTTTCTTTCCTGAAGCTGGTGGATAGGGTGAGGGAGTCAAAAGGTAAAGTGTTTGCAGTTGGTATGTAGGGTGTGTCACCTCGCCGCATGACGGTCCCTACCGGACGAAGGTGCTCCATAGGATCCCCTATTTAAGTCGTTATCCTCATTCTTCTTGTTTTGTCTGGCCATGATTTTTTTTTTCTTGGGAAAGTACGATGGTGGTTTCTTCTGTCTGTTTCTGACACATGCACACACATAGGTAGACCCCGGGAAAAAATATCGGACGAACTTGCAGAGTGGCTGTGGACAGAGAGGGTGGAATACGTGCCTGCGGCAACAAGAAACAGATACATATGGGGGGGCCATGATCACCAACGCCATGCGGTAGGGCACATGATGATGATGATGATGAGATAGGGTGTGGGAGTCAAAGGGTTTAAGTTTTTTGCAGTTGGTGGATAGGATGCGGGAGTCAAAAGGTTAAAACAGTGGCTGAGTCAATGTCTGTGGAAAACAAAAAGAGTTGGTTCTTCACGGTCAATAACGTTGAAACTGTTAATTAAAACAAAATGACTGGGAGGGAAAATGCTTTATTGCACAAACTATATTACTGGAAAAAAACTAATTTTAGCGACATGCCAGTTTCACCTCCGATCAAGACAACCAGAGAGGAAACACACCACAACAAAGAGAACATAAATGAAGTCTGTGAGAGAACACAGCAGATAAATACAGCAGTTATGTGTCTAGCAAAGGCTCCTCCTGCACACTCTCATTAACTCTATGACTCCCGAACCATGTCCACCAGCTGCAAAACTTAACCTTTTGACTCCCTCACATGACCCACCAGCTTCCTGCCTTTGATTCCCTCACCC
>CM060311.1:3468691-3471191 GCA_030674185.1 Monoplex corrugatus | reverse complement strand
AATTAAGTACACATATCAGTGCAGTCGCGCACATAATCAAAGGACATGCACCCGGCGTTGACCACTCCGTCCAATTTATCGCACAAGGGATTTAAAAAAAAACCCACCTGATTACAAATTCAAGCATACCTAAGGACACCTGAACATTTATAAAAACGGGTGTAAATTACCTAAAATTTCTTCCGCATATTTCACCTCCCTAGAGCCAGAAACGCACTTAATACATGTACCCAATTATCAGTCCTAAGAAAAATTACGTAAGACTTTATCGAACACATACAGTGAATGGACCAGCAAGGCAGAAAATGATAAGAAGAAATGACAGAAAGCAAAGGAGGAAGAAAAAACAAACAAAGAGAGTGACAGACAAGATGAAATTTCTACCACAGAATGTCCAGAAGGTGGGGATACCATTCATACTGAAAGAGCCCTCGGCATCCCCACGGTGCACACAGATTGAATGCCGGAGGTCCAGTCCACGGTTCTGTTTGTCCAGCTTGACGCTTTTTATCAGTGTTGTGCCTAGTTCTGGAGTTCAGCTGGGACGCTTTACCATGGCTACGTGTTTTCTACGGAATAAGTATTCTGCATTTCACGCGGGGGAAAATTTTCCCTTGTGACAACAAAAAGAATCAAAGTTCTGTTCAGTCCAACATGACGGTGTTCAAGACTCACGCAGAGTCCACTGGAAGCCATTCACTCTGACTTTATACTGTGGAATGAAGGAAGGATGTCGTTGGATGGAATTACCTCCCTTTGAGAAGGAAAATTAAAATGGCGACTGCTAGGGGTAGCGGTTGAAAGAATTGGGTTTACATGCGACTGTATGTCAAACCGAACCGGCCATTGATTGGTTGATATTTTGTTTGCTGCAGCAGACATCTTGCTTATGTATATATACAGGGGGGTGCAAAAGTAGGTATACAGTTATGAAAAAAGAAAACACGTACAATTTTCATTGCATTTATTTTACAAACAAATGAATATTGCACATATACATGTAATAACAAGCACAGCTTTAATCCCTCAGATACTCAAACTGCTTGCCGTCGGTATTCACACACTCCTCTAATCGAGAGCGGAATTAAGCATTACAATAATGATGTGATGCTTACTGTGTACCTACTTTTGCACCCCCCTGTATATGAACCATGACCTGAAAGATCGGAGTCCCATGGATTGAAAACCTAAAACAAATATCCACCACGTGCATGTCATCATGTCCCAAATGCATACATATTCTGTCTTATCTCCTGATAAGTCTGGAAGCGCATTTTTCCCGGGTGATTGCGTCCTGTTATTCTGACAGCTAGATCTATCCCGCATTTTTTTTAGTACTATTTCCTCAGCAGTTTTGTCCAGAGTGATGGTAAAGAAGAGTTCAACGTGCTTCTTTCGATCATGAGATTCTGTTCCTTCACGTCATGGTTGATACATATGCATAAGCAAGATGTCTGCCGTGTGACCCAAAATATCAACCAACCAGTCGCATGTAGTGGGATCCAGGGAATCAGAAATTGTCCATCATGGTTACTCCCAACTCAGAAAGAGATTCAAGTTTTGGTGGTGTGGAATCTGGTCTGAGGTCCTTACACTCTAAAGCGAGGAGTCTGGAATCTGGAGTTTGCTTGAGAAGAAAATCGCAGTCGGACAATTCTGTATATGCTCCACTCAAATCTTGAACCTGTTAAAATACCTACGCACTGATAAAGTCTTGAAATGTACTGATCAGTATTTATTTATTTTATGTATCTGTTAATTTCTTTTGAAAAAAAATACACATATAGACATGTCATTTAAATGTAATCAAGATTATTTCAATGATAGACTGATACAATACTAGTATAAAGTAAAAAAAACAACAACAAAAACATAGGCTAATGTGGACCTCAGGACCTGGCAAGCTCATGGGTTTATGTGCAGGCTGAAGGCTTTTACCATGATTATTCTGGATCTTCTCCATCTTCTTCACCTTTGACGTTAACGCATATGGAATTCATTGTGAGCGTGAAGATGTCATCTTGAGAAACTGAAACTAAACCTGAAACTGAAATTGAAACTAAGGTCTTGAAACTGAAAGGGGCGGGTGGAAAGAGACAACAGGACACAATGCAACAGTAAACTGACGTCACCAGAATGATTACAGCATTAAAATGAGCAGCAAACAGGTGAGTGTTTTAAACTGGCAGTTTGGCATTAAACTTTAAATGTCAAATAGCAACCACAAGGAAAAAAACAACAACATCAGAGTGTAACAGAGCTTGACAGGCACAAATTTTCGGCCAACTGGTCTTATGTCATACCAGTCATTTTCCCCTGCTCAACAAAACATCAGGAAAGTCTGGCTGTTTTCCTCTCTAAACTTATGTATGTTTGTTCTTTCTTGTCTTTTCCATACGCTTGATAAAGGCCTGTTGGCCAACAATTTGCGCCTGTCTTGTTTTGTCACATTAATTAACATTTTGACACCCGCACCCTGTCCATCAGCATCCTCACTTTG
>CM060311.1:3458691-3463691 GCA_030674185.1 Monoplex corrugatus | reverse complement strand
AAGACAACTTTGTTTAAATCTGAGTTCTTTTAAGATTTTCTGATTGTTGCTGTTTTTATACCAGTGGAGTAGCAACGGCAGATACATACTTCAACCTATGAGCCAGTATCTGTACCAGGAGGAAAAAAAAAGGTTTCAGATCATTTCATTCCATTCAGACTGTCATCGTCATCATCATTATATGCCCTGCCTGGCGTTGACGATCATGGCCCTCCGTACGAATCTATATTTTGTCACTGCAAGTATATCTCCCAGCCAGGGAGGGAGGGATATCTAGATTGTCATCGTCATCATCATTATGTGCCCTGCGCATGGCGTTGGCGATCATGGTCCTCCATATGCATCTACCCCATGTCGCCGCAAGCACATCTTCCACCCTGTCTGTCCTCAGCTACCCTGCAAATCCGTCCAATATTTTCTCCCTGGGTCTATCTGGTGTTCTCCTTCCCTCCAGCTTTCATGTTGTGATCAGGCGCTCTAATTCCCTTGTCCTCATAAAATGGCCTATAAATGTTGCTTGTCTGTTCATAATCTTCCTTACCAATAACTGTAGTAGTTTGTAAAAGCTATATCCTTTAGATTGTGGTTGTTTGTTAACTATCCTCTTTTTATTCACCCACAACTTGAAGCATTCTCCGTTAGAGCGATTTACCAGTTAAGCAATTTACTAAATGTTAAATCATCATCCGTTAATTATCTTGATTATATAAAACCATCCTCTTTTCAGACGTCTCATTAAAAACATAGTTCCCTCTTAGACCAATCTCATTAAAAAGTGCAGCTGTCACTTAAACCATCCTTCTTTAAGACTGATCCTATTATTTAAACCATCCTCCCATAACGACTGTAAATGTTAGTTTAACCAGTGGCCTTAAAGATTGTCGTTGGCAGTTCAATCATTTAACTGAAGTGTGTAGCCGTTTGTTAAGACATAATATGTCAAGTTGTAGCTGTCAGTTAAAACAATCCTCCTATACGAGATTGTAGTACTTTGTGAAATCATCCACTATAAAGACTGTTATCCTTTGTTTAACCATCTCCCTTGAAGACTGTGGTTACTATTTAAGCAATGTTTTTGAAGCCTGCAGTTGGTACTTAAATATCCTCTTAGTACAGCTGCACTTGGCAGTTAAATAATATTTTTTTGTTGATCACAAATGTTAGTTTAAACATCGTCCTATAGTGTTGTAGCGGTTTGTTAAATCGTTGTCTTTTGAGACTGAGGTTGTTTGTCAAACCATCTCCCTTGAAGATTGTAGCCGTAATTGAAACCATCCTTTTCAAAGACTGTGGTTGTTTGTTAAATACCATCTTCCTAATCTGTGGTTGTTTGTGAAATCATCTCCCTTGAAGACTAGCTGTTATTGAAACCATCCTTTTCAAAGACTGTGGTTGTTTGTGAAATCATCTCCCTTGAAGGTTGTTTGTGAAATTATCTCCCTTGAAGGTTGTTTGTTAAATATCATCTCCCTTGAAGGTTGTTAAATACCATCTCCCTTGAAGGTTGTTTGTTAAATATCATTCCCTTGAAGGTTGTTTGTTAAAGATCATCTCCCTTGAGGGCTGTTTGTTAAATATCATCTCCCTTGAAGGTTGTTTGTGAAATCATCTCCCTTGAAGGTTGTTTATTAAATATCATCTCCCTTGAAGGTTGTTTGTTAAAGATCATCTCCCTTGAAGGTTGTTTATTAAATATCATCTCCCTTGAAGGTTGTTTGTCAAATCATCTCCCTGAGGGCTGTTTGTTAAATATCATCTCCCTTGAAGGTTGTTTGTCAAATCATCTCCCTTGAGGGCTGTTTGTTAAATGTCATCTCCCTTGAAGGTTGTTTGTCAAATCATCTCCCTTGAAGGTTGTTTGTTAAATATCATCTCCCTTGAAGGTTGTTTGTTAAATATCATCTCCCTTGAAGGTTGTTTGTCAAATCATCTCCCTTGAGGGCTGTTTGTTAAATCATCTCCCTTGAAGGTTGTTTGTTAAATATCATCTCCCTTGAAGGTTGTTTGTTAAATATCTCCCTTGAAGGTTGTTTGTCAAATCATCTCCCTTGAGGGCTGTTTGTTAAATCATCTCCCTTGAAGGTTGTTTGTCAAATCATCTCCCTTGAAGGTTGTTTGTCAAATCATCTCCCTTGAAGGTTGTTTTTCAAATCTTCTCCCTTGAAGGTAGTTTGTCAAATCATCTCCCTTGAAGACTGTAGTTGTTATTGAAACCATCCTCTTCAAAGATTGTGGTTGTTTGTTAAATATCATCTCCCTTGAATGCTGTTTGTTAAATATCATCTCCCTTGAATGCTGTTTGTTAAATATCATCTCCCTTGAATGCTGTTTGTTAAATATCATCTCCCTTGAATACTGTTTGTTAAATATCATCTCCCTTGAATGCTGTTTGTTAAATATCATCTCCCTTAAAGGTTGTTTGTTAAATATCATCTCCCTTGAAGACTGTAGTTGTTATTGAAACCATCCTCATCAAAGACTGTGGTCGTTTGTTAAATATCATCTCCTTTGAAGGTTGTTTGTTAAATGTCATCTCCCTTGAAGGTTGTTTGTGAAATCATCTCCCTTGAAGACTGTAGTTGTTATTGAAACCATCCTCTTCAAAGACTGTGGTCGTTTGTTAAATATCATCTCCCTTGAAGATTGTTTGTTAAATATCATCTCCCTTGAAGGTTGTTTGCCAAATCATCTCCCTTGAAGACTGTAGTTGTTATTGAAACCATCCTCTTCAAAGACTGTGGTCGTTTGTTAAATATCATCTCCCTTGAAGATTGTTTGTTAAATATCATCTCCCTTGAAGGTTGTTTGCCAAATCATCTCCCTTGAAGGTTGTTTGTGAAGTCATCTCCTTTGAAGGCTGTTTGTTAAATATCATCTTCCTGGATTATGGTTGTTTGTTAAATATCATCTTCCTGGACTGTGACTGTTTGTTAAATATCATCTTCCTAGACTGTGGCTGTTTGTTAAATATCATCTTCCTAGACTGTGGCTGTTTGTTAAATATCATCTTCCTAGACTGTGGCTGTTTGTTAAATATCATCTTCCTAGACTGTGGCTGTTGTTAAATACATCTTCCTAGACTGTGGTTGTTTGTTAAATATCATCTTCCTAAACTGTGGCTGTTTGTTAAATATCATCTTCCTAGACTGTGGCTGTTTGTTAAATATCATCTTCCTAGACTGTGGTTGTTTGTTAAATATCATCTTCCTAGACTGTGGCTGTTTGTTAAATATCATCTTCCTAGACTGTGGTTGTTTGTTAAATATCATCTTCCTAGACTGTGGCTGTTTGTTAAATATCATCTTCCTAGACTGTGGCTGTTTGTTAAATATCATCTTCCTAGACTGTGGCTGTTTGTTAAATATCATCTTCCTAAACTGTGGCTGTTTGTTAAATATCATCTTCCTAGACTGTGGCTGTTTGTTAAATATCATCTTCCTAGACTGTGGCTGTTTGTTAAATATCATCTTCCTAGACTGTGGTTGTTTGTTAAATATCATCTTCCTAGACTGTGGTTGTTTGTTAAATATCATCTTCCTAGACTGTGGCTGTTTGTTAAATATCATCTTCCTAAACTGTGGCTGTTTGTTAAATATCATACTTCCTAGACTGTGGCTGTTTGTTAAATATCATCTTCCTAGACTGTGGCTGTTTGTTAAATATCATCTTCCTAGACTGTGGTTGTTAAATATCATCTTCCTAGACTGTGGCTGTTTGTTAAATATCATCTTCCTAGACTGTGGTTGTTTGTTAAATCATCTCCCTTGAAGACTGCAGTTCCCAATTTAATGATCCACGGTATACGTAGCCTCTCTGTAGGCAAAACGCCGTCAGAGAAACGTGGTCACGGCACTTCCATCAAACTTTATGGGTATGTAATGACTCTCTGAAATGAAACACGTGGGCGTAGCTCAGGAGACAGCTAGATGTACAGCGTTTATATATTGACAAGTTTGTCTGAAAGGTAGATTTTTAGGTGTTCAAGCCATAGTGAACTGCTTTTGTTCTTATTAATGTTCTGGTTTAGAATTATTTCATCTTTCTGAGACACGAGGGAAGAAAATAAAACCACAAACACACACACACACACACACACACACACACACACACACACACACACACACACACACACACATACACACATACACACACACACGCATGCTCACACACACACACACACACACACACACACACACACACATATATATATATATATATATATATATATATATATATATATATATATATATATATATAGATATAATTATATATGTATATACACATACATATATATATATATATATATATATATATATATATATATATATATATATATATATATATTCACAGAGAGAGGGAGACAGACAGACAGACAGAGCTAGAGACATAAAGAAAGAGAGGGAGATAGAGAGAGAGGGAGAGAGAGAGAGAGGGAAAGAGAGAGAGGGAAAGAAAGAGAAAGTTATTTTTAAACACAGCTTATTTTTTGATTATCCATCGATGATTAATAAGCAACCATAAGTCCCTTTGCATAACAAGGCTGTTTTTAACACTATGTAATGAAGACTACGCGTCAATCATTAAACTGTTATAAGTGTCTTTGATGAGCTTTTTAATCAATGTTTAGCAGAACTCATCCATCAACGCGTATGTTCTTGTAAGTCTAATTAACGCGTTTTTCAATACTTATGATAACTCTACCTCCAACACTTACGTAATGGTTGGTCTCATCAATGAGGCAATTTTTATCGATGCTTAATATGAATCATCCATCAACAAATATCTAGTCGTCAATCTATTTGATAAGGTTATTTTCGTCAATGTTTAATATCAATCATCGATCAACACGCCAGTTATATTCCTGCTACGCCATTGTTTACATGTTCATTCGTCATAGACCACATGAGGAGCTCAAAACTCTTGCTGTGTTCGATACTCTGAGAGGCAGCCAACGTTCTTCAGAGGAATTGATTGATCAACGTGATGATGTCACTCCTGAT
>CM060311.1:3438691-3441191 GCA_030674185.1 Monoplex corrugatus | reverse complement strand
CATCATCATCATTATCATCATCATCACCATCATCATTACCATCACCATCATCATCATCATCATCATCATCATCATCATCATCATCATCACCACCACCACCATCATCATCATCATCATCATCATCATCATCATCATCATCATCATCATCATCATCATCATCATCATCATCATCATCATCACCATCATCTTGTGCCCTGCCGCATGCGTTGGCGATCATGGCCCTCCATACGAATTTATCCCTGTCGCTGCAGGTACATCTACCACCCTCTCCGTCCTCAGCCACCCTGCAAATCCGTCCAGTATTTTCTCCCTGGGTCTACCTGGTGATCTCTTGCACCTCTAGCTTTCCTGTTATGACCAGGTGCTCTAATTCCTCTTGCCTCATAAAATGTCCTATAAATGTTGCTTGTCTATTACTAATCTTCTCTATCAATGATCGTCTTGCGTGTGCTGTGCCACCTTCAAGACTGTCTCGTTTGCTTCTTTGCTGTCCATGGAACTCTCAATAGTCTTCTTAGAAACCACATTTCAGTTGCCTCAGTTTTTTTCTGACTTTACGTGTTGACTGTCCACGTCTCATAATCATACAACAGTATCAGTTCTATATAACACTCAACAACTCTCTCCCTGATGTTAATTGATTGGCATTTGTTGGTCTGTGGATGATAGGACCTTAGATATTTTATCTACTTGATTTTCATGCAACGTCTGGTCCCTATTCTTCACTTTCTGACCATTATGCCACCGGCATGTAGGGCAGTAACGAAGGTTTTCCACGTCTGTCTGTTCAGGATCAGTGTCTGTACAGTACTCCAAGTGTTTATTGGTTTTAACCCTTTGACTCCCTCACCCTATCCACCAGCTTCTCGCACGAAACTTTGCTCCTTGACTCTCTCACCCTATCCACCAGCTTCTTGCACGAAACTTTGCTCCTTGACTCCCTCACCCTATCCACCAGGTTCTTGCACAAAGACTACAGCTCCTACAGGAAGTTTGTGGATAGGGTGAGAAAGTCAAAGGGTTAAGTTTTTGCTTTGCTATCATGGTTGACATTTCTGAGAAGAATGTTGAGAGTTCCATGGACAACAAAGAAAACAAACGAGACAGTCTTGATGGAGGCAGACACAAGAAGATCACTCATAAGGAAAATTAGGAAAAGACAGGCAACATTTATAGGCCATTGTTTGAGGAAAGGGGGATGAGAGCATCTGGTCACAACGGGAAAACTGAAGGGAAAGACAGCACCAGATAGACCCTGGGAAAAATACTGGACGGATTTGAAGTGTGTTTGATGACAGAGAGGGTGGAAGATGTGCTTGCAGCAATAAGGGATAGATGCATATGGAGGGCCATGATCGCTGACGCCATGTGGTGAGGTACTTGATGATGATGCTGAGCATGGTTTGACAATGCAGGATGCTGATGGGCAAGGTGCATGAGTCAAGGGGTTAAAGTTTTCTTCTATAGTTTATCGCCAGATGTTCTTGGGTCTTCCCCATGTCACGGTTCCTGCTGGCATTCAGTATTCTCTGGACCATTCATCTGTAAGGTTGTACTTGACCTGTTCACAGTGTTGGAAAACTTATAGGACTTGTGTCATGCATTACGCTGTGCCCACATGTCGCTTCAGTACCTCTCATTGCCATCAAAACTGCCATTGGAAAGTAAAACAAAGTATGACTGCTGGATCTTGAGGATAAAACACAAAACAATAAAAAATACCTTCTTTGTAAAAAATCCTTTGGAGTATAAAAACACGACGTTTCTAGCCCAGGCCCTTTGTCAAGTGAAAGAGAAGTGGACAATAAAATTGAGAGAGCAGTATTGGAAACAGTTCCAGGGGAGAGTGAGTGAGTGTTATTCAGGAGAGACATTGGAAGGTCAAGACAATAGACAGGTTCTGCAACTCAGGCAGCACAGTCAGCAGTAATGGAAGTCTTGATGCTGAGGTGGCTCTGCCTTTCTCCAACGCTGGCTCTGCTTCTGGAGTTTGGAGTTTGTTCAAAGAGGGATTCATCGCACTTTATTTCGGTTTCTGTTTCAGTTTCTCAAAATGACGTCTCCGCGCTCGGAATGAATCCCATACGCACTGACGTCGCAGGTGCCACGTGATTGAGAAGATTCAGACTGATCATGGTGCGAGCTTTAAGCCTGCACATAAACCCACGAGCTGGCCAGGTCCTGAGGTCCTATATAGACAGTTCCATAGCCCTGAGGTCGTAGGGGAGTGAGGTGGCAGAGACCTCAACTTTTCCCGGGGCCAGCACCACGAGGGCGGCGCCCATCCTCTTTCCCTCGCTTCAAATTCATATGCATATTCCCTTTTTTTTTTACCAAAACCTCAAAAAAGCAAGAAGGCTAACTGGTCTTCATGGGGTGGGACCTGGGAAATCAACCTGTCTCTCCAATGTTTTATACCAAGGCAGCCGGGCATTTGCCCTGCTCGTCACAATTTTCAACTGCCCGTGGTATCTTTAGCGTGCGCAGCCAGAAGGCACAC
>CM060311.1:3421191-3433691 GCA_030674185.1 Monoplex corrugatus | reverse complement strand
CAGTTATGTTGAAATTGGTATTCAGGTATGTGTTTTAGATCTCCTGTAATAAATTGGACAGAGTGGTCAACGCCAGGGGCATCTCCTTAGATTATGTGCACGAATACATTGCTATGTGTACATAGTTTTTGCTTCTTTTTTTTTTTTTTTTGACTTGTGGGAGTATTGTGTATGTTTTGAAACAGTTGTTGGCCTGATATGGCTCTATGTAATCATCTGGATTTAAACCAAAATAACAGTAATAGTAACAGGCGATGTCAAGATATGAAGAAAAAAAAGGTACTAAATGAAGTGGACATGATTCAAACAAAATGAATTTTTATCAAGTGGATCAGGCGATGTCACACTACGAAGAAGAAGAAAATGGTACTAAATGAATCGGACATGATATCCTGATACACGAATTCTTAAGGAAATCAGGCAATGTCATACTGTGAGAAGAAGAAGGTGGTACTAAATGAAATCCTCTGTATGTTGTATGTTGTCACATGTCTAAACAATTCCTCTTATGTGTACGAATTGAAATTATTTTTTGTTACTACATTGTTTCTTGATGTCTATCCATTGTTAAAAACTGAATAAAAAAGGTGGAAAAAATTAAGTACGCACATGATTTAAACAACGTGAATTTTTATACAGTAGATCAGGCGATGTCAAACAATAAAGAAGAAGAAAGTGGTACTAAATAAAAAGTACATACTTCAAACAATATATTTTTTTATGAAGTAGATCAGGTGATGTCAGATTATGAAGAAGAAAAAAATAATACAAAATAAAACATCATGAATTTTTATAAAGTAGATCAAACGATGTCAAGGTATGAAGACAAATAGTACTTAATAAAGAGTAAATACTTCAAACAACATTAACTTTTTACAAAATAGATCAGGTAATGTCAGAATGCGAAGAAGATGAATAATACTATATGAAGAGTACATGATTCAATCAACATGACTTGTCATAAAGTAGATCAGGCGATATCACATTATAAAGAAGAAGAAAATGGTGGTAAACAAAATGTCGTGAATGGTTATCAAGTAGACAGGCGATGTCAGACAACGAAGAAGAAGAAACTGGTACTAAATGAAGAGTAAATGCTTCAATCAACATTAACATTTTATAAAGTAGATCGGGTGATGTCAGACTGTGAACAAGAAGATGAATAGAACTAAATTTAGAGTACATGATTCAACCAACATGAATTTTTATAAAGTAGGTCAGGCAGTGACCGGGTATGAAGAAGAAGGAGAAGAAGAAGAAGAAGATGGTGCTAAATGAAGCGCAAAAAAATAAATCAATATGTTGGTCTGCGTTCTTTTGCACTGGGACACAGTCCTGCAAATGTCAGCATCATTAGTCTAACAGTCAGGTGATCCTTGCTTCTGTGTTTCCTCTGATTGTCTGGTATCTTCATCTGCAATGACGAATTCATTTTGAAATGTAGGCTCTGTATGTGTGTGTGTGTGTGTGTGTGTGTGTGTGTGTGTGTGGTGTGTGTGTGTGTGTGTGTGTGTGTGTGTGTGTGTGTGTGTGTGTGTGTGTGTGTGTGTGTGTGTAGGTGTCTGTGTAGTAGGTAGGGGACATTTTTACGTGCACGGTAGTAGAAAAGGGACGTGTGTGTAATTTGGGGACGTCCCCAAAATACACAAAATCAAAATTGGCTCAAAATAAAAAAGATAAGCTTAAAATGGTATACTATTGCGTATAAA
Organism: Monoplex corrugatus; assembly: GCA_030674185.1. Lineage (NCBI taxonomy): Eukaryota > Metazoa > Mollusca > Gastropoda > Littorinimorpha > Ranellidae > Monoplex > Monoplex corrugatus. Next base: position 3,431,982 of record CM060311.1, on the reverse strand, counting down.
ATATAAATTACGTAATTTAAAAAAATGTCCCCTAATTACTACATATTTTGCTTGTAGTAATTTGGGGACGTCCCTTTATTACTACATCCCACTGACCCTGTTCTCACACAGACTGAGTCGCACAGCTTTTCAGTCTTAGTCGGTTTAAAAGCGTATTGTTTTGGCTTCTTTTCTGTCTGAGATTGATCTGTTGTTTTCTTTGTGGCTTTCTGTCTATTGTTATTGCTGTTTAAGTGCTGATGTTGTTATTGCTGTTAATTTACCATCTTTATTTTGAAAATATGACTGATTATATTGTCTAGCACTGACATTAATAGACCTATTCACTGAATAATTTATATTGGTGTTGAATAATTTCAATTGTTTTGTTTTAGTAGTTTAATACATTTTTTTAGAATTAAATGCTGTCTGTGTGGCTTGATTTCAATTGTATATTTATTTATTTATCTATTTATTTATTTATTTATTAATCTTTTATCATTTATTTAATTTTATTCATTTATTTATTTATTTGCTTGTTTTTGTTCATTCATTCATCCTTTTACTTATCTATTTGTTTATATATCGATCATTTATTGTTTATTTATTTATTTGTTTATCTGTTTGTTCGTTTTTATGCTTATTTATTTATTTATTTATTTGCTTATTAATTTATTTATTTAGTTAGTTAGTTATTATTTTAGTTATTAATTCATTCACTTATTTATTCATTTGCTTATTTTTTGTTCATTCATTCATCCTTTTATTTATTTACCTATTTATTATTTGTTTCTTTATCTATTTATTTATTTATTTATTCATTTATTAATTATTGTCTATTTGTTTATTTATTTGTTTATTATTTATTGTCTATTTGTTTATTTGTTTATTTAGTTTACTTATTCATTATTTATTTATTCACTTATTTATTTATTTATTTATTTACTTATTTATTTATTTATTTATTACTTCATTTATTTATCTATTTATTGATCTATTTACTTACTTGCTTGTCTATTTATTTATTTGTTTATTTATACATCTATTTGTTTATTTATCCTTTTTATGTTGATTTCTATTTTTATTTATCTATTTATTTATTAGTTCCTTTATCTATTTTATCTTTTATTTCCTCTATTTATTTGACTGAATTTTATAAGCTGTTTCTAATTCTTACTGTTTTCCTTCATACGTTTGTATCAATATTTATTTATTCATTAGCTGCAGCATATTTCTTTCCTATTTCTGTTGATTGATTTTATATGATTTACTATTTATTTATTTATGCATTTATTTATGAATGTATTTAGTTAGTTAGTTAGCTAATTAGTTGTTTGTTTGTTTATTTGTTTGTTTGTTTGTTTGTTTGTTGATTTGTTTATTCATTGGTCAATCCATTTTCATCTGTCCCCATTTCCTTCATTTGTCTTTGGTTTGGTTTTTCATTCGTTAAAAATAATTTGCGCTTCTTTATCAGTTTATTGCTTATTTTGATTAATTTGTTTTCCTTGATTTAACATTTATGTGGAAATTAGATTGTTGAAGAATAAACATAAAAGAGGCACACAAAATCCCCTTTGACATCAAATATAACACACGAACAAAACGAAGATAAAAGAAGCATTAAAAACAAATAAAAATGAATGATGGGGAAGGCATGTCAAGTATAGCATTATAATGAAAACACATGAGCTATATAAAGCATACAATGTCAAAGAAGTTATGAAAATGAATTATGATAAAATGTTGACTTCCATGTGCCAGTCAATCAAGTGTTTTGCTAAAGCATGACAAGTAAAGGCAAAAACACATAAAGCAAATGTAATGGCAATAACCATAAAAAGAAAGCTTAACAATAATAACAAAAAAAGCTATCTTCTGGTAGAACAAAACAAAAATAGGCACGTAAATTACGAACACAGAAATTAAGAAAAGTAGGGAATAAGGTAAGCATTAAAAGCAAACGAGGGAGAGGAGAGACGTGTCGAAGAGAGAGAGAGAGAGAGAGAGAGAGAGAGAGAGAGAGAGAGAGAGAGAGAGAGCAAGACCGAGAGAGAGAGCGAGAGAGAGAGAGACCAAGAGAGAGAGAGACTGAGAGAGAGACCAAGAGAGAGAGAGCAAGAGAGAGAGCGGAGAGAGAGAGAAGAGAGAGAGAGAGAGAGAGACCAAGAGAGAGAGAGAGAGAGAGAGAGAGAGACCAAGAGAGAGAGAGAAAGAGAGAGAGAGCTTGCATCACAACAAAAACAATCATACACATGACATGCAGAAGAATACGTAATTCAAGCGGCTAGGTTTAAAAAAAAAATCGGTTACTGCGGCTCCATCACTACCACTACTATTGCTACTGCTCTATCAGTACCACTACTACTGTTGCTACTGCTCTATCACTACCACTACTATTGCTACTGCTCTATCACTACCACTACTATTGCTACTGCTCTATCACTACCACTACTACTGTTGCTACTGCTCTATCACTACCACCACTATTGCTACTGCTCTATCACTACCACTACTATTGCTACTGCTCTATCACTACCACTACTATTGCTACTGCTCTATCACTACCACTACTGTTGCTACTGCTCTATCACTACCACTACTGTTGCTACTGCTCTATCACTACCACTACTATTGCTACTGCTCTATCACTACCACTACTATTGCTACTGCTCTATCAGTACCACCACTATTGCTACTGCTCTATCACTACCACTACTATGGCTACTGCTCTATCACTACCACTACTATTGCTACTGCTCTATCACTACCACTACTATTGCTACTGCTCTATCACTACCACTACTATTGCTACTGCTCTATCACTACCACTACTATTGCTACTGCTCTATCACTACCACTACTATTGCTACTGCTCTATCACTACCACCACTATTTTTACTGCTCTATCACTACCACCACTATTGCTACTGCTCTATCACTACCACTACTATTGCTACTGCTCTATCACTACCACTACTATTGCTGCTCTATCACTACCACTACTATTGCTACTGCTCTATCACTACCACTACTGTTGCTACTGCTCTATCACTACCACTACTATTGCTACTGCTCTATCACTACCACTACTATTGCTACTGCTCTATCACTACCACTACTATTGCTACTGCTCTATCACTACCACCACTATTACTACTGCTCTATCACTACCACTACTATTGCTACTGCTCTATCATTACCACTACTATTGCTACTGCTCTATCACTACCACTACTATTGCTACTGCTCTATCACTACCACCACTATTGCTACTGCTCTATCACTACCACCACTATTGCTACTGCTCTATCACTACAAACACTACTGCTACTGCTCTATCACTACAAACACTATTGCTACTGTTCTATCACTACACTACTATTGCTGCTCTATCAGTACTACCACTATTGCTACTGCTCTATCACTACCACCACTATTGCTACTGCTCTATCACTACCACCACTATTGCTACTGCTCTATCACTACCACCACTATTGCTACTGCTCTATCACTACCACCACTATTGCTACTGATCTATCACTACCATTACTATTGCTACTGCTCTATCACTACCACTACTATTGCTACTGCTCTATCACTACCACCACTATTGCTACTGCTCTATCACTACCACCACTATTGTTACTGCTCTATCACTACCACCACTATTGCTACTGCTCTATCACTACCACCACTATTGCTACTGATCTATCACTACCACTACTATTGCTACTGCTCTATCACTACCACTACTGCTGCTCTATCACTACCACTACTGCTGCTCTATCACTACCACCACTACTGCTGCTGCTCTATCACTACCACCACTCATGGCTGTTCCAATCCGACTCTTTAGTTGCAGAAGCCCCAAGCTGTGACCTGACCTTATTGCAGCCGGAGAGGGCCGACCATGCCCATCACGCCTGCTGATAGTGGTTGTGCAGTGGAAGGAAGAAAAATGAGTTAGTTGCTATATAGTCTTAGATTTTACAGCGCCTTTTAACAGTCAGTCTGATATGTAAATGACCGTGTTGCCGATACAAGTAGCATTAAAATGATACCAAACACGACCAGATTAATCTAATAGACTACGCTACTGCATCCTGCACAAAGCTGGCTTAATTTCAGGGAGTAGAGCGATTTTGTCATGATCTCAGGGTCTTTTTCCCCGTAATTTTCAACCGTTCTAGCTAAGCTTCTGAGGTATTCACACACTATTAGAACTATGTCACACAAAAATTTAACACTTCGGAAAGCGTCTTCACTTAAGCACAAAAATTCCACCTCGGCAGGGAAGGAGAGAGACGCGATATCATTACCTCACTGTAGAGCGACAACTTAACCGACACGATGTTTCACCTTGTACAGACCGTTTCCATTCTCTTTTCTTGTGTTCGAGAGAGAGATGCTACAATCTTCAAGACATTGTCATACGTATTGATGATCACTTATCACATCCCAGCAGATGGTTTCCGGCTTAATTCGAGTGAGGAGAGCGACGCAAGTTAAGTACCCCACCTTCGCGAAGTTGGCCACTTGACTTGTCTAACTTGGCAAGAACACACTAAGCACTCGAAGTGTTTTATTTTTTTTTATTTGTTTACTTATTTATGTTTTGCCATTGTGATTTTTTTTGACTGCTTGAGTCTCTTAATACATGTACATCAGAGTGGGGCACTCGGACACAATCGGTTCTGTTCACCTTCAGTGCCTTTCTAATAAGGTTACATCAGTATTGACGAACAGAAACAACAGGTTTATCACTCAAAATAGTAGATCTTATATTTAATTCAAGCATACGTTTTACTACAGCCAAATATAATTGACATTATGTATTATGTTCCATTGTGTTTGTCGGTGAATGCAGAATATTATGTTAGCAATTTGGACCCAGCTTGTGAGAATACTATGACAAACATGTAAGAAAGGTACATTCACACATTTTAGAAAGCAAGGTTTTATACATATACGACAACGTCCAAGCTGTGCCTGTATGCTGTACTAACAAAGAGATGTCATTCAAATGTATCCATGTCACAGAATGTGTTGTCATCATTCTCGCAAGTCACTACACTCGATTGATCCTGGTAAGCATTACAGTATTTAAAATTTTGCTAAATAAAGTGGGATAAGAACGAATATTTGTTTTCACTATAACATATTTGCAAATTATTCTTGTTCTGGTTAAAGGAAACGATAGACACGAGTCTGTACACTATATTACACATGCCTTTTCACTGAGTCTGTGTTAGGGGATCATAAAGTTGACATGAGTGTGGCATTTTGTTCCATAGTGCCTCTCCTCTCTCTCTCTCTTCTCTCTCTCTCTCTTCCTCTCTCTCTCTCTCTCTCTCTCTCTCTCTCTCTCTCTCTCTTCTCTCGTCACAAATGTGTATACTTTCCTGCAGGCCAATTATACAGGTTACAGGTTACGGAACTGTCGGAAAGTGTATCACCATCGGAAATATCAGATGCTGGAAACAATGCCATTACAAGTTCATAGCGTAACACATCTATTGTTTGGCACAGGAACAAAACAATATAACAGAAAAGCCTGTTTCCTATTGATAAAGTTTCAATTACCAACACACTGAATAAGTGTCCTTTGTGTTTAGCTTTTGTGATTTTCCGCTTTCTCGGTGTGAAGGGCAGGGAGAGAGAGAGGGGAGAGAGAAAGAGAGAGAGGAGAGAGAGAGAGAGAGAGAGAGAGAGAGAGAGAGGAGAGAGAGAGAGAGAGAGAGAGAGAGAGAGAGAGAGAACACCGTCATTTCAACAGTCATAGTCAAACAATAGCTTACTTAATTCCACTTCACTCCATTACGCTATGTGCCCTACTCTGAACATCGTCTATTTCACGTTAATCTCACTAGAACAATGCTGACGGTATATTCAAATCAAGGGCAAATAAATCACAAATCATTAAGGATGAATTTTTCAGTTTTCGTCTAGACAGAGTCAAGAGACAGAACTTTTACTTGACAAAACGTGGATGCCGACAAAACCTTGACTTGTTTGTAAGTCGCTGTCAAAAAAGCGAAAAATCACCACTTTTTAACAAATGTAAAGAAGGGAAAGACCCGCGTCAGTTGCTTGCTGACACTGGAATGTCTATCACAGCGTGTGATCAGGGGGGTCAAGGGCCAGGTTAGGAGCCACACCTCTTGAACAACTAAAGATGCTGTTTCTGGTCATTTTGCACAGCTGTGCACTACTACTGCTCTGTCACTACCTACTACTACTCTGCTCTATCACTACCACTACTACTGCTCTATCACTACACTACTACTACTGCTGCTCTGTCACTACCACTACTACTGCTCTGTCACTACCACTACTACTGCTCTATCACTCCCCTACCACTACTACTGCTCTATCACTACCACTACTACTGCTCTATCACTACCACTACTACTGCTCTGTCACTACCACTACCACTACTACTGCTCTGTCACTACCACTACTACTGCTCTGTCACTACCACTACTACTGCTCTATCACTACCACTACCATACTACTGCTCTATCACTACCACTACTACTGCTCTATCACTACCACTACTACTGCTCTATCACTACCACTACTACTGACTACTACACTCACCACTACCACTATACTGCTCTATCACTACCACTACTACTGCTCTATCACTACCACTACTACTGCTCTATCACTACCACTACTACTGCTCTATCACTACCACTACTACTGCTCTATTCACTACCACTACTGATGCTCTATCACTACCACTACTACTGCTCTATCACTACCACCACTACTGCTCTATCACTACCACTACTACTGCTCTGTCACTACCACCTACTACTGCTCTATCACTACCACCTACTACTGCTCTGTCACTACCATACTACTACTGCTCTATCACTACCACTACTACTGCTCTATCTAACTACCACTCACCTACTGCTCTTCACTACCACTACTACTGCTCTGTCACTACCACTACTGCTGCTCTGTCACTATCACCACTACTGCTCTGTCATTACCACTACTGCTGCTCTGTCACTACACTACTACTGCTCTGTCACTACCACTACTATGCTCTGTCACTACCACTACTACTGCTCTATCACTACACACCACCCTCTTACTGCTGCTCTGTCACTACCACCACTACTGCTCTGTCACTACCACTACTGCTGCTCTGTCACTACACACTACTCTGCTCTGTCACTACCACTACTGCTGCTCTATCACTACCACTACTGCTGCTCTATCACTACCCTACTGCTGCTCTATCACTACTCACTACACTACTGCTCTATCACTACCACTACTGCTGCTCTGTCACTACCACTACTACTGCTCTATCACTACCACTACTACTGCTCTATCACTACCACTACTACTGCTCTATCACTACCACTACTACTGCTATATCACTACCACTACTACTGCTCTATCACTACCACCACTACTGCTCTATCACTACCACCACTACTGCTCTGTCACTACCACTACTACTGCTCTATCACTACCACTACTACTGCTCTATCACTACCACTACTACTGCTCTATCACTACCACCACTACTGCTGCTCTGTCACTACCACTACTACTGCTCTATCACTACCACTACTACTACTGCTCTATCACTACCACCACTACTGCTCTATCACTACCACTACTACTGCTCTATCACTACCACCACTACTGCTGCTCTGTCACTACCACTACTGTTGCTCTGTCACTACCACTACTGCTGCTCTGTCACTACCACCACTACTGCTCTGTCACTACCACTACTGCTGCTCTATCACTACCACTACTACTGCTCTGTCACTACCACTACTACTGCTCTGTCACTACCACCACTACTGCTCTGTCACTACCACTACTGCTGCTCTGTCACTACCACTACTACTGCTCTGTCACTACCACTACTACTGCTCTGTCACTACCACTACTGCTGCTCTGTCACTACCACTACTACTGCTCTGTCACTACCACTACTACTGCTCTGTCACTACCACTACTGCTGCTCTGTCACTACTACTACTACTGCTCTGTCACTACCACTACTACTGCTCTGTCACTACCACCTCTACTGCTCTGTCACTACCACTACTGCTGCTCTGTCACTACCACTACTGCTGCTCTGTCACTACTACTACTACTGCTCTGTCACTACCACTACTGCTGCTCTGTCACTACTACTACTACTGCTCTGTCACTACCACTACTACTGCTCTGTCACTACTACACCACTACTGCTCTGTCACTACCACTACTGCTGCTCTGTCACTACCACTACTGCTGCTCTGTCACTACTACTACTACTGCTCTATCACTACCACTACTACTGCTCTGTCACTACCACTACTGCTGCTCTATCACTACTACTACTACTGCTCTGTCACTACCACTACTGCTGCTCTGTCACTACTACTACTACTGCTCTGTCACTACCACTACTACTGCTCTGTCACTACCACCACTACTGCTCTGTCACTACCACTACTGCTGCTCTGTCACTACCACCACTACTGCTCTGTCACTACCACTACTGCTGCTCTGTCACTACCACTACTGCTGCTCTATCACTACTACCACTACTGCTGCTGATCTATCACTACCACACAATGCTGCTCTATTACTATCACCACTATTGCTACTGCTCCATCACTACCACACTACTGCTGCTCTATCACTACCACTACTGCTGCTGCTCAATCAACACCTATACTGCTGCTGCTCTATCACTACCACTAGTACTGCTCTATCACTGCCACTACTGCTGCTCTATCACTACCACTACTGCTGCTCTATCACTAACACTACTGCTGCTGCTCAATCAACACCTATACCGCTGTTGCTCTATCACTACCACTAGTACTGCTCTATCACTGCCACTACTGCTGCTCTATCTCTGCCAATAGTGTTGCCTCTTAATTGATATAATATATATATATAACTGGTCAAACCGCATTACGCAACGAACACACAAGCAGACCCCACTCCACAAAGGATGGAAAGCGTCTTGACCCATAGCCAAGTGTGCCCAGAGTGGGAGAGAGAGAGAGAGAGAGAGAGAGAGTGTGTGTGTGTGTGTGTGTGTGTGTGTGTGTGTGTGTGTGTGTGTGTGTGTGTGTGTGTGTGAGACAGACAGACAGACAAAGACAGAGACAGACAGAGAGGGAGTGGGGTGGTAGGTGGAGGACAAAAGGGATGTGTGGGCTGGCTTAGGTGTGAATCTGTAAAGAAAATGTGTGTAAAAATCAGATTTCACAACTGTTATCAGATGGATATTCACCACTTTAGTGTGTGCTTTGTTTCAGTAAATGTTCACAGATTTGGACAAGAAAAGACCACATTTAAAAAGCAACTGCTTGTGGCTATTCTGGTTAATTCAGAACAGGTCAATACAATAGTAGATGTAGTAGGAAGTTTGTGAAAAGTCAAAATTGTAGTTAACAGGATTGCAAATACCAGCAATGTTTTATCAGCCGTTTATTAATGTATCTGACCATACTGAGACAATGTCTTAATAATAATAATAATTACAATATTTATATAGCGCAAAATCTTGATAAAATCAAATCTAAGCGCTGAAACAGACACACACGCACGCACGCACGCACGCACGTACGCACGCACACACACACACACACACACACACACACACCCCCGCATGGCTATAAATGGGGAGAAAGAATAAAAGCAATAGAAAATTTATAGAGAGCATATCATATACAATTATATATTATATTAATGTGATTCCCCCCCCGAGTGGAGACAGGCTGCAGAGGGGGGTTGAGTGAGGTTAGGATTTTATGCAGAGGAGAAAAGGTGAGTTTTGAGAGCGGACTTGAAGGAGACAAAAGTAGGTTGCTGACGGACTGAGAGAGGAAGTTTGTTCCAGGAGAGTGGACCAGAAACAGAGAAGGCTCGTGGACCATAGGTATTGAGCTTAGTGCGTGGAAAGCGAAAAGTCAGAGGATCGGAGGCAGAGCGGAGGGTACATGAGGGAACATAGATCTCAAGTAGGCTTGACAGGTAATCGGGGGCTGCGTTATTGAGGCTTTTGTAGCACATGGTGTCTAGTTTGTACTGTATGCGCTTTGATACAGGGAGCCAGTGAAGTTGTGCCAGGAGAGGAGATATGTGGTCAGCTTTTTTCTTTTTGAGTACAAGGCGTACAGCATTGTTTTGAATGCACTGTAGGATGTGAATGGTAGAGGCAGGAAGACCAGACAGGAGTGAATTGCAATAGTCAATGCGAGACATTATGAAGGAGAGAACGAGTTTTGCAGTTGTTTCGACAGAGAGATACTTCCTGATCAGGCTTATACGATGGAGATGATAGTAGCAAGATCTGGCAGTTTGAGAAACAAAGTTGTTCATGGAGAGGGTAGAGTCAATGCAGACACCAAGGTTTTTAGCTGAATCAGAAATTGGGACATAATGGAAGAGAAAGAGGAGGCAGTTGAGAAAGTTTCTGACGGGTGCCAATGAGGATAGCTTCTGTCTTGTCGTCATTAAGTTGAAGTAACACTCAGTGGTGCGAGTCAACAGGCGCTGTATATTATCAGGTGAGTCACTGTCTTGAATTTGGGTGTCATCAGCATAGAAGTGGTGTTTTATAGAGTGGGAGTTGATGATGGTGGACAGGGGGGGAGGTATAAAGAGTGAAAAGAACAGGGCCAAGGACAGATCCTTGTGGAACACCACAGGTCAGGTATGCAGGTTGAGAGTAAGTGCCATTGATGAGAACAGTTTGTTTTCTGTTTGATAGATATGAAGTGAACCAGGAGAGAGCAATGTCAGAGATGCCAAAAGTATGATGAAGTC
>CM060311.1:3401191-3403691 GCA_030674185.1 Monoplex corrugatus | reverse complement strand
AAGAAGAAGACAAAATGTTATTTCAGAAGAAATGTATGTGTGTATACAGAAGTGGAGACTTACAATGTGTTTATCTTAAACGACAACACTGTTTTGGTTACAGTTTGGTTCTTTTTTTTATTTGCTTCCTTTTCGATTGTTCGTTTGTTTGTTTGTTTGTTTGTTTGTGTGTTTGTTTGTTTGTTTTGTTGTGCCGTTAGCTCACGTAGTTAATACGACATACCGTCAACGTAGGGGTCGTAGGTTTCTATCCAAGATGAGTTATATATAAACCTGACATCAGATAAATAAAAAGCTATGATCTTGCAACATTCACAATGTATGGGGGGAAGTAAAGAGAGACGCAAGCTCACTTTACTTTTCCTGTGCTTCAATATTTACTAATTGTAATAGCAACAGCAACAGCAGCTGCAGCAGAACTATAGTGGTCGTAGTAGCAGTAGCAGCAGCAGCAGCAGGAGGAAGAGAACTACTGGTATTAATACTGCTGCTAATTATCACTATTACCTGTACAACTGCTGGTGGTAGTAGTGGTGGTGTTTAATTTTCGAGTTTGCACACACAAACACGAAAGCAAGAGAGGGGAGTGAGACAGAGAGACAGACATACAGAGAGACAGAGAGAGACTGACAGACAAACAGACAGAGAGAGAGAGAGAGAGAGAGAGAGAGAGAGAGAGAGAGAGAACAGACAGACGGTCAGAGAGAGAGAGACAGACAGAGACAGAGACAGAGACAGAAACAGGGACAGAGAAGGAGACAGAAAGGGTTTACAATCTCTGTTTATCCATGTAGTATAACATCAGTCTGATTCTTTCAGCCTTTCTGTCTCGTTATTTCAATGAACAAGCAGCAGGTCTTACAAGGACACTGACCCCTGTCTAGAAGGCTACTTTGGCTTTTCAGAAATAGTCCGTCAGTCAACACTTTACACAGACGTGCACCCCGTACAAAGCAAACTTCATTTCTTTTCTCTTACATTCATGTAGCGCTAGTAGTAGTAGCAGTAGGCCTCCCTCGGTCATGGTTGACCATGGACAAAGTACATCCGTTCTAATGTCATGTTGCGCTTGAAGATGAGAAACAAGAAGAAAAAAAATCGGGGATGGGAGATGGGGGGTGGAAGCGGATGTGGAGAAGAAAGAAAGAAAAAAACAGGTTGTTCCATTGTCTACTCATCAGAACGTGAAGCCTTTTTCAAAAATTGCTTCCAACCCATAATTTGTGTTCTAATAAGGTATCGGTTTACTGTAAGCCTTAAGTCTTGCAGTCATATCTCTTTGAACCTCAAAACAAAAGGCTTGTGAATCAAACTGATCCATGACTGTTGCTGTCAGTCTGCGTGTCTGTGAGACGAATTATTTGAACCAGCTGATTAATGTGATGAGCTAATCTATTTTCTTTTATGTTTGTGAAAAAGAGGGAAATGTTCATCTTGTGTGTTGTTGTAGAGTCCTTTGCTTGATGAGAAAACATGACATTGACAACACACACAAACTGAGTCATGTACAACTTGGTACACAGTGTAAAACATGAACACATAAATGAAACAGAAAGACAGAGACTATTGAAAACATGTCTAAGAACATCTTACTTATTACAGATATTCCTTCAAACAACAGGCCAATTTTATGCATTCAAAAGTGTATAAAATAATAACAATGGGGAAACTGTAAAAAGATTTAGATTGGTTCGAGACGACTATGTAACATGTGTGCCTGAAACAACAATAACGACAACAACGACGACAATAACAACAATGAATTCAACCATGAATATCATAACACCACTTACTGTTTAATAAAAATCCAAGTATATCTTAACACTACTTTCAACTGATAAGAAGTCCAAGTATATCTTAACACCACTTTCTTTTAATGTAATGTCCAAATATATCTTAACATCACTTTCTATTAATAAAAAGTCCAAGTATATCTTAACATCACTTTCTATTAATAAAAAGTCCAAGTATATCTTAACATCACTTTCTATTAATAAAAAGTCCAAGTATATCTTAACACCACTTTCTATTTAATGTAAAGTCCAAGTATATCTTAACACCACTTTCTGTTAATGTAATGTCCAAGTATATCTTAACACCACTTTCTATTTTAATAAAAAAGTCCAAGTGTATCTTAACACCACTTTCTATTAATAAAAAGTCCAAGTATATCTTAACACCACTTTCTACCAATGTAAAGTCTAAGTATTCTTTTAAACTTGAGCATGCTTTGCATACCCATGCAATGACATACATGTACAAGCACATATCTAACCAAGTTTTTATATATGTATACACATATGTAATTCTTACCATAGCGATGGTTGGCCAGATTGCCAGCTGGATACATATTTCAGACAGCTGTGTGGGAATATCTGATGGAACCGTTCATGGTTGGCTACTGTCACTGATTTGCAGACAGATAAACTCAATGCTGACTTACACTGACAGGTGAAACAGGAAATACAGATAAAATGACAAAGTAATATAAGATAAGATT
>CM060311.1:3381191-3388691 GCA_030674185.1 Monoplex corrugatus | reverse complement strand
AAACAGAAACAGAGACAGAGACAGAGACAGACAAACAGACAGAGAGACGGAGAGAGACAGAGAGAGGGAGATCTGCTGGCACAGTAGTTAACGCAATGGACTACTGACTGAAAGGTTGTAGGTTCGATGCCCATCAGCCAGCCCAGTCAAAATCATTGTGTTTTTTTATTGTGGGATTTTTTTCGGGGGGAGGAGGGGGGTGGGGGGGCAACCGGTTTTCACCCAGCGCTGAATGGTAAGACTTGGTACCATAGGGTCGCGTCTCATCCACTTCACAGGTGCGCCACTGCAGATGTGGCTTAAATCACATGACAAACGCTGCAGGTGTCTATGTCTCTCGGACCTGTTTCCCGCTCGCAGATGTTATGAAAGTAAGCTTAGAGCGCAACCCTGTCACGCTTGGAGATGTTATGAAAGTAAGTGTAGAGTACAATCATGTCATACTTAAAGATGTTATAAAAGTAAGTGTAGAGTACAATCATGTCACACTTAAAGATGTTATGAAAGTAAGCGTAGAGTACAACCCTGTCACACTTAAAGATGTTATGAAAGTAAGTGTAGAATACAACCCTGTCACACTTAAAGATGATATGAAAGTAAGTGTAGAATACAATCATGTCACACTTGTAGATGTTATGAAAGTAAGTGTAGAGTACAATCATGTCACACTTGTAGATGTTATGAAAGTAAGTGTAGAGTACAACCCTGTCACACTTAAAGATGTTATGAAAGTAAGTGTAGAGTACAATCATGTCACACTTGTAGATGTTATGAAAGTAAGTGTAGAGTACAATCATGTCACACTTAAAGATGTTATGAAAGTAAATGTAGAGTACAATCATGTCACACTTAAAGATGTTATGAAAGTAAGTGTAGAGTACAACCCTGTCACACTTAAAGATGTTATGAAAGTAAGTGTAGAATACAACCCTGTCACAATGGAACTTCCATAGCATCATGGTTTTCATCCCCATCATCGTCGTCATCATTGTCGTCGTCGTCATCATCATCATCATCATCATCGTTGTGGTCGTCGTTGTCGTCATCGTGTGTGTGTGTATGTGTGTGTGTGTGTGTGTGTGTGTGTGTGTGTATGTGTGTGTATGTGTGTGTGTATGTGTGTGTGTGTGTGTGTGTGTGTGTGTGTGTCTGTGTGTATGTGCGTTGGTGTGTGTGTGTGTGTGTGTGTGTATGTGTGTGTGTATATGTGTGTGTGTGATTGTGTATGTGTATGTGTGTGTATGTGTATGTGTGTGTATGTGTATGTGTGTGTATGTGTATGTGTGTGTATGTGTATGTGTGTGTATGTGTATGTGTGTGTATGTGTGTGTATGTGTATGTATGTATGTGTGTGTATGTATATATATATATATATATATATATCTATATATATATGTATGTATGTATGTATGTATGTATGCATGTATGTGTATGTGTATGTGTATGTGTGTATATATGTGTGTGTGTGTGTGTGCGTGTGTGTGTGTGTGTGTGTATGTATGTGTATGTGTGTGTGTGTGTGTGTGTGTGTGTGTGTGTGTGTGTGTGTGTGTGTGTGTGTGTGTGTGTGTGTTTGTGTGTGTGTGTGTGTTCGTTCGTTGTTTGATTTAACGTCTTTTCACTATGAGTGATATTAGACGAAAAAAAAATATGTGAGATGAGAGATGGGCGGGTTGGTTTTGGGGCATAGAGGAGACAGAGTTATAGACATAAGTAGGTGGGAAAATAGAAAAATGGAACAAGAACTTAACACTAACATTTAACATCAACAATGTGTATGGAAAATTTAACTCTAAAGTACAAACTTCATAAACTTAAAGTAATGCATTAACAGGACTGTGAACCAACGATTCTTAAATTTTAACTGACAAAAATTGATCGGAAGTTACTTCTTTAAAATGAGTTTCAGAATAATTTTCTTGTGTAAACATTTTTGGTAAAAAAGAACGTAGCATTTTGCAGTAAAATAGACAGTGAAACAGTGTGAATTGTTCGCCGCAAATACACTTGACATTTTTACAGTATTTTGTTTTCAATGCGTTTAGCTGAATACGAAAATGAACAGCAACAATCGTTCTCAAATGATATATGGAAGAAAACTGCATTTTTTTACATACATTTTGAAATGAAAGTTTTATCATTTGTTGTGACACAAACATTTCATGGAAATGTTCATGAAAACGAATCCATGAGGCTGATTCTAGCAAGTTGCAAGCTTCTTTTACGGAAGTATTAATACGTAATTCTGTATCATTATCAGAATTGTGTGCACCTTGCTTAGCTGCTCTGTCAACTACTTCGTTGCCGTGAAGATCAACGTGAGAAGGCACCCAGCATAAACTGAGATCTGTACCTTTTATCCTTAAACGATGTATAAGATGATTTGCCTCGGTAATTATATCAGGTCTTGTGTCTGTATCAAAAGACTGCAAGGCATATAATACAGATTTTGAATCAACAAAGAGAACTACTTTGAAAAATACATGTGTAAGGTTTACTAGATAATGCAACGCTTGTAAAATAGCGACTAATTCCGCTGTAAAGATAGATATATTTGCCCCAATGAAAAATGACTGTATTCTTTTATATTTTGGAACATAAAATGCTGCTCCAGCACATTTATTTTCTAAGACTGATCCATCGGTAAAAATATGCAGGTAGGTACGGTATTTTTCATCGACGTGTTCTCTTGCTCTTCATTTCGAAATGTTAACATTTTCATATTTCTTAGCATCTGTATAATCAATATCAAAAGTAGCTTTTAGCATTTCCCATGTAGGGATGGGCGTTGTGGATGGTGTTTCAGCTATTTCATCCAGATTTATGTTAGACTGTTTGACCAGGTCAGAAACGTAAGTTGCAACAGTCATTTGTGATGAAATGTTCTTTGCTCGTTTCGGAAAGTCAACATCTGACCTGATTTTTATTTCCTTACTCACAAAATTGTCCGTTTGTGAAGAAATTCTAACGGCAAACTTTGCTGTCGCTAACTCACGATAGTTGTTCAGAGGCAGAATTCCAGCAACTTTGTACGTTTCCAGACTAGAAGCATGGGCTGGTACACCTAGTGCAATTTTAAGACTTTTGCAGTCTAAGCTTTGAATCTTCCTTAGTAAATATTTTGGTGCACTGAAGAACACTTCTTGCGCATAGGATAATTTAGATCTTACAAGTGCTGTTGACAGATGAAGTAGTATGTTTGTATCCATTCCCCAGGGTAATCTGCTTATTATCTTTAGAAAATTTAAGGCTTTCCTTGCTTTTGTTAAAATATAATCAAAATGGACATTCCAGGTTAATTTCGATGTTATAAAGACTCCAGAAATTTTACAACCTGTTTGTAATGTAGCACTTAACCAAACAATCTAAAAGTAGGCAAGTGACTTAAAGTACCACCAGGATTAAATAGCATTATGTTAGTTTTTTTCCGCTGATAACGACAGTCCATTTTCTAACATATAGTTTCCAAGATCATCAAGATCAGACTGATACAACTTCCTGATGTAATTCTGTGCTCTCTGTGGAGTTGTCTTTTTTAAAGTAATATTCATCCAAATACATATATCATCAGCGTACTGTACCAAAACAACACGATTTGAGAGTGCATTAGGAAGATCCTGTATATGTGTGTGTGTATGTATGTGTGTATGTGTGTGTGTGTGTGTGTGTGCGTGCGCGCGCGTGTGTGTGTATGTGTGTGTGTGTATGTATGTGTATGTATGTATGTGTGTGTGTGTGTGTGTGTGTGTGTGTGTGTGTGTGTGTGTGTGTGTGTGTGTGTGTGTGTGTGTGTGTAATCAGGCAGAACTACCATTATGCACGTTAAAGATTCTCTAAGTCATGTCAGTGTCCGGTGACCTAAGGGAATAAAAACACACGCCTGCAGGCTACCCAAAGACAGAGTATATAATATGTGCAATAATGCCACGTGCACAGTTTGGGCAAAATAAAAATGCAGACATGATTAGAAAAACATGGAAGACTTATTAACTCCAGTCCTTGAGAAAGGGGACCTCTTGGTTGTTATTCTATTCCATTACATACAAAGGGAGATATCTTACTGAATCATACCCGTCACGATCTTTCTTTCTGATATGTATGTATGTATGTATGTATGATATATATATATATATATATATATATATATATATATACATATACATGATTGTGTGTGTGTGTGTGTGTGTGTTTGTGTGTGTGCGTGTGTATATATATATATATATATATATATATATAGACAGAGAGAGAGAGAGGGAGAGAGAGAGAGAGAGAGAGAGAGAGAGAGAGAGAGAGAGAGAGAGAGAGAGAGAGAGAGAGAGATTGTAGATAAACCAAAGAAACAAGACAACAAACTAGAGTTTTGAGCCCAGTACTTCGGCTAGTGGCCTTCCTCAGGGACTTTTTATTCAGAAATGAACACACACATCAAACATTTTTTTAATGAAAACTGTTCACAGAGTAATCCAATCTTTTTTTCTTTTCAACAATACAAGATAGATAGATAGATAGATAGATAGTTAGATAGATAGATAGTTAGATAGATACATAGATAGATACAAAGATAGATACATAGATATATAGATAGATAGATAATAGAGAGACAGGTATATAGATAGATAGATAGACATATATATATATATATATATATATATATATAGATAAATAGATAGATATATAGATAGATAGATAGATAGATGGATAGATAGATGGATAGATAGATGGATAGATAGATTGATAGATAGATAGATAGATAGATAGATAGATTGATAGATATAGATATATACATATACACTTTTTTTAACGTTCCGACTCATATTGGATGCACAATTGTCCTGCCCACAGGGGTTTGCTCTGTTTCGGTGAACTTCGGGATCTTTAACGTGCATAGTTTTGATGTTCTGCCTGCATATGCACACTAAGGGGGTTTAGGCCTTAACAGTTTTAGACATATGTTGATCTGGAGGGTCTGGAAAAACACCACGCTTTACGATCAGGCGTGAAAAATGCAGCAAGATCGAACCCAGACATACCAATTGGAGGTATGATGTCTTACCCACTTGACTGTCGCACTTGTTTATTCATCACTACTACAGTGTTACTTTGAAAAAGAAAAAACGCTCAACAAAAGCAACAGGGAGAGAGAGAGAGAGAGAGAGAGAGAGAGAGAGAGAGAGAGAGAGAGAGAGAGAGAGACAGAGACAGAGACAGAGACAGAGACAGAGACAGAGACAGACAGACAGAGACAGAGACAGAGAGACAGACAGAGAGAAAGACAGAGACAGAGACAGAGAAAGAGACAGATACAGAGAGACATAGAGAGAGACAGAGAGAGGAGAGAGACAGACAGACAGACCGACTGACTGACAGATAGACCAACAGAGACAGAGACAGACAGAGAGACAGAGGCACAAACAGGCATACGTACAGACAGAATGACTGACAGACAGATAGACGAGAGACAGAGATAAACAGAAAGAGACAGACAGACAGAGAGAGGAAAGAGACAGACAGACAGACTGACTGACTGACAGACAGACCAACAGACACAGAGACAGACAGGGAGACAGAGACACAGACACAGACAGACATACATACAGACAGAATGATTGACAGACAAACAGACAAACAGACAGAGACAGAGATAAACAGACAGAGACAGACAGAGACAAAGACAGACAGACAGTTGTAGACAGAGTTTCGTTGTAGTAATGATGGCTCATGTACTCACATGCTTGACAGAGAGACAGAGACAGAGACAGACAGCCAACCAGACAGATAGATAGACAGACAAATAGATAGAGACAGAGAGACAGACAGGGCGAGATAGAGAGAGCGAGAGAGACAGAGAGAGAAAGAGCAGAGAGACAGACAGAGACAGAGAC
Source organism: Monoplex corrugatus (assembly GCA_030674185.1). Classification (NCBI taxonomy): domain Eukaryota; kingdom Metazoa; phylum Mollusca; class Gastropoda; order Littorinimorpha; family Ranellidae; genus Monoplex; species Monoplex corrugatus. The sequence continues at coordinate 3,382,809 of CM060311.1, read as the reverse complement.
TCAGACAGACAGACAGATAGAGGTTGCGAGAAAGAGAGAGAGAGAGAGGCAGACAGACAGACAGACAGAAGCAGACAGTCAGACAGAGACAAAGATGTAAACAGAGACAGAGATATAAACAGAGACAGAAAGAGAGAGAGAGTGAGAGAGAGAGAGAGAGAGAGAGAGAGAGAGGCAGACAAACAGACAGACAGACAGAAGCAGACAGTCATACGGAGACAGAGATGTAAACAGAGACAGATATATAAACAGAGACAGAAAGAGAGAGAGAGAGAGAGAGAGAGAGAGAGAGACAGACAGACAGACAGACAGACATACAGACAGACAGAGAGATAGACAGAGAGAGAGAGAGAGAGAGAGAGAGAGAGAGAGAGAGAGAGAGAGGAGAGACAAAGACAGAGGCAGACAGTCAGACAGAGACAGAGCTATAAACAGAGACAGACAGACCGAGACAGAGACACAGGGAGAGAAACACAACACCTACTTATCTAAATATCAGGTTGAAAAAAGCTCCCCTTTCTACCCCCTGCCCTGCTTTAATTCCAGGCTCACACAGACCCATTGTAGCAACAGTTGGAACCAAAGAATAAACAGAACAAACACAATCAGATGTAAGTCTGAAGAACTGAAAACAACATCGTCAGGCCATTCTAGCAATCGCTCATCTCTATCAACCATTATCATCATCATCAGGTGCCCTGCCGCGTGGCGTTGGCGACCATGGACTTCCAACCATCTCTATCTCTCGTTGCCCCCAGCATCTCCCCCACCCTCCTCATCCCCAGCCACTCTGCAAGTCCGTCCAGCATTCTCTCCCTGGGTCTACCTGGTGCTCTATTTTCCTCCAGCTTTCCCGTTGTGACCAGGTGCTCCAAATCACCCTTCCTCATAAAATGGCATATAAATGTTGCTTGTCTTTTCCTAATCTTCCTTATGAGTCGAGTGATCTACTTGTGTCTACCTCCATCAAGACTGTCTCGTTTGTTTTCTTTGCTGTCCGTGGAACTCTCAAATTCTTCTGAGAAACCACATCTCGGCTGCCTCGATCCTGCTCTGGCTTTGCTTGCTGACTGTCCACGCCTCGCATCCGTACAATAGTACTGGTTCTATATAACATTCAAGGACATGATAGGCATTTGTTGGTAAGAATGCTTGTCATCTTCTTGAATGCTGTTTTGGCTTGGCCGATTCTGCCAGCTATTTCCGATGTGCATCGGCCGTCTGTCAACCATATCACACAAAATCCAGATTTTTATCACTTCGTACCGTCACTGTGACATTTCAAGAGCTTCAGTTAAAGAAAAATTGACATTCATCAACGGTAAGTTTAAGCTTCAGTTTCAGTTTCTCAAGATGACGTCTCCGTGCTCGGAACGAATTCCACACGCACTAATGTCACAGGTGCCATGTGTATGGTGATCATGGCACATGCCTTAAGCCTGTACACAAACCCATGAGTTGGCCAGGTCCTGAGACCCTACCTGGACTATGTTTTACCTAGTCTATATTTTACAGATGACACCGTGCTAATTGCAGAAAATGAAAGGGACCTACAAAACCTTGTGAATATACTAGAAATAGAAAGCAAAGGTAAGGGGTTGGAACTAAACAGCAGGAA
>CM060311.1:3368691-3371191 GCA_030674185.1 Monoplex corrugatus | reverse complement strand
GTCGATGGATAAGTTCACTTGCACCCGGTTCTCAGTGATTTCAGTGTGGCAGCCCTAGGCCAGCAGGAGAGCTCAACTGTGGCAAGTGCAGTCACAATAGAGTTAAACACTGTCAAAATCTTGAAATGTGGAGGAGGGAGAAGAGACATTTTAAACACTCAGCTGACACCACTAGAATGATGGAAGCATTACAATACGCAGCGATCAGGCAAGGTGTTTTTTAATTGACGGTTGGGATACAACTTGAGATATCATGTCATAGGACCATGGCTCTATCAAAAGAATCAACCAACCCGCTCAAGAGAGATGAATCTTACATAACAAAGACAGTACAACACGTTAAGTACAAAGTGTTAAGTGGTGACAGAAAACCCTGAACCCAGTGTTAAGTGTTAAGTGGTGACAGAAAACCTTTAACCCAATGTTAAGTGGTGACAGAAAACCCTGAACCCAGTGTTAAGTGTTAAGTGGTGACAGAAAACCTTTAACCCAATGTTAAGTGGTGACAGAAAACCCTGAACCCAGCGTTAAGTGTTAAGTGGTGACAGAAAACCTTTAACCCAATGTTAAGTGGTGACAGAAAACCCTGAACCCAGTGTTAAGTGTTAAGTGGTGACAGAAAACCTTTAACCCAATGTTAAGTGGTGACAGAAAACCCTGAACCCAGCGTTAAGTGTTAAGTGGTGACAGAAAACCCTGAACCCAGTGTTAAGTGTTAAGTGGTGACAGAAAACCTTGAACCTTTTGTTAAGTGTTAAGTGGTGACAGAAAACACTGAACCCGTTGTTAAGTGTTAAGTGGTGACAGAAAACCCTGAACCCTTTGTTAAGTGTTAAGTGGTGACAGAAAACTTTGAACCCTTTGTTAAGTGTTAAGTGGTGACAGAAAACACTGAACCCAGTGTTAAGTGTTAAGTGGTGACAGAAAACCTTGAACCCGTTGTTAAGTGTTAAGTGGTGACAGAAAACCTTGAACCCGTTGTTAAGTGTTAAGTGGTGACAGAAAACCTTGAACCCGTTGTTAAGTGTTAAGTGGTGACAGAAAACCTTGAACCCGTTGTTAAGTGTTAAGTGGTGACAGAAAACCCTGAACCCAGTGTTAAGTGTTAAGTGGTGACAGAAAAACCCTGAACCCAGCGTTAAGTGTTAAGTGGTGACAGAAAACCCTGAACTCAGTGTTAAGTGTTAAATGGTGACAGAAAACCCTAACCCAGTGGAAAGTGTTGATTAGTGACAGAAAACCTTGAACCCAGTGCAAAGTGTTAAATGGTGACAAAAAAACTTTAACCCAGTGGAAAGTGTTGATTAGTGACTGAAAATCCTTAATCCAGTGCAAAGTGTTAAGTGGTGACAAAAAACCTTTAACCCAGTGGAAAGTGTTGATTAGTGACAGAAAACCCTTAATCCAGTGCAAAGTTTTAGGTCGTTACAGAAAACCTTTAACCCAGTGCAACACGTTAAGTGGTGACAGAAAACCCTGAACCCAGTGCAAAGTGTTAACTGGTGACAGAAAACCTTTAATGTAACCCAGTGCAAAATGTTAGGTGAAATCCAAAACAAGTGTGACTGCCCACATTCAAGCAAACAGGAACCAGGGAAACACGAAAATAGAATCAGAACACGTCTTTCATACAAGATAAGACAGGCACAAATGTTCGTGTATTTAATACCACAAGATAAGACAGGCACAAATTTTCGGCCAACTGGCCTTTGTCAAGCATACACGTAATATCACCAACAAAACTTTGGAGAAAAAGGCTAAAACTTCACTGCTGCTTCGTCTAATACGAGAACATGACTTAAATCCTTGTGTGTGTGTGTGTGTGTGTGTGTGTGTGTGTGTGTGTGTGTGTGTGTGTGTGTGTGCGTGGTGTGTGTGTGTGTGTGTGTGTGTGTGTGTGTGTGCGTGTGTGTGTGTGTGTGTGTGGTGTGTGTGTGTGAGAGAGAGAGAGAGAGAGAGAGAGACAGAGACACAGAGAGAGAGACAGAGACAGAGACAGAGACAGACAGACAGACAGACAGACAGACAGACAGACACAGTGTGTTCATCTGTGATCTTACGTGTACGCTTGAGAAAGTCCATTTGGTCGAAAATTTGCACCTGTCTGTCCTTGTTGTATCAAATACACATTCTGATTCTGTTTTTCCTGGAAAGTGTTAGGTGGTTACAGAAAACTCTTAACCCAATGACTCATCAAAAAGAAAGATTCTAGAGACGATGGACGCAACAACCAAGTGGTTAAGACACCACACGTCCAGAGGGAAAGTCTGGTTTCCATCCTGACTTGGCACCGACCTCAAGAGTAAAGGCTGAAGTCTGTTTTTCCGACCTCTGGGGTCTAACATATGTGCAGACATGCTTCTGCTTGAAACACTTCTGTGGCTTGTGTAAACACGAAAATATTCAACATGCACACCAACAGGAGAGAAAATATGCAGACTTTGAAGTAACATAACGATTAATTGCACAGATCAGGACAAATATACGGTATACTTATACA
>CM060311.1:3361191-3363691 GCA_030674185.1 Monoplex corrugatus | reverse complement strand
TCCCTGGGTCTACCCGGTGCTCTCTTATCCTCCAGTTTTCCCGTTTTGACCAGGTGCTCCAAATCCCCCTTCCTCATGAAATGGCCTATAAATGTTGCCTGTCTTTTCCTAATCTTCCTTATGACTGATCTACTTGTGTCTCCCTCCATCAAGCCTGTCTCTTTGTTTTCTTTGCTGTCCATGGAACTCTCAACATCCTTCTTAGAAACCACATCTCGGCTGCCTCAATCTGGTTCTGGCTTTGTTTTTTTTACTGTCCACGCCTCACATCCGTACAACAGTATTGGTTCTATATAACATTCAAGAACTCTCTTCCTGATGTTAATTGACAGGCATTTGTTGGTAAGAATGCTTGTCATCTTCTTGAATGCTGTTTTGGCTTGGCCGATTCTGCCGGCTATTTCTGATGTGCATCTGCCGTTTGATGAAATGATCGTTCCCAGGTATTTGAATTTATCAACCTGTGTCAAGGTTTTGTCATTTGCTGTTATTTTGCATGAGGTGATGCTTTTATAAAAAGGGAAATTGTTAGACTAGCTTAACCACCTAGTTAAGATTTGGACAGGAAGTTGCACTGTAAGGACCAGTTATTCTGGCTATTTGTCCCTGCTTAGTTGGGAAATATGAACCTCTCGAGACTATGGAACAATGGCTGGCTTAAAATATCGATTTTTTCTCGTCAGCAGACATCAAAGATGAACAGCAAAAAGCATCGTGTCCCGCTCGGCCACTGTATCTGATGGAGCTCCCCAGGGAAGTGTGCTGTAGCCTCTCTTTCTTGCCATCTGTGTCATTGATGCCAGGAGTAATTCATCCTATTTGTGAATTTTGTGCAGGCGGCAGGAAAATATGCAACCACAGTAGGTATGGAAATTTACAGAAACACATTTTAATAGGGTCTTGAGTTCTTCTTCTTGTTGTTCTCGTTGTTCTTGTTGTTCTTTTTGTTCTTGTTCTTGTTCTTGTTCTTCGTGTTCGTGTTCTTGTTCTTGGAGTTCTTGTTGTTCTTGTTCTTGTTTTTGTTCTTCTTCTTCTTGTCTTTCTTGTCTTTTTCTTCTTTTCTTCGTGTGTTTCTTTTGTTTATTTCTTCTCTTCTTTCTTCTTCTTCGTCTTTTTTTTTCTTCTTCTTATCCCCTCAGCCTCTTTCTCCTCGTCCTTCCTCTTCTTCTCTTTATTGTTCCTCTTGTTCTTGTTCTTGTTCTTCTTGTTCTTGTTCTTGTTCTTCTCCTTCTTCTTCTTCTTCTTCGTCTTCTCCTTCTTCCTGTTTCTTTCTTTCTTTTTTTCTTTCATTAGCCATCTACGTGGTCAGGTCACATCTGGCAGTGAATGTGGCCGTTGGTTTTGTTCCTGTTGGCTGTCATGATGGTCAGCAAAGTTGTAGTCAGCCATGTCTCCTGTATCTCCACTTGACAGAGGCCACATCGAATCATGATGGTCAGCAAAGTTGTAGTCAGCCATGTCTCCTGTATCTCCACTGACAGAGGCCACATCGAATCATGATGGTCAGCAAAGTTGTAGTCAGCCATGTCTTCTGTATCTCCACTTGACAGAGGCCACATCGAATCATGATGGTCAGCAAAGTTGTAGTCAGCCATGTCTCCTGTATCTCCACTTGACAGAGGCCACATCGAATCAGAAAAACAAAAAAAAACACGAAAATAGAATCAGAACACGTATTTAATACAAGGAGACAAGACAAGTGCACATTTTCGGCCAACTGGCCTTTGTCAAGTGTAAATGTAAGATCACAAAAGAATAAACGCAAAATACGAAAATTAGTAGAGAGAAAAAACAAAAAAAAAAACTTCCCTGCTGCTTCATCCAGCGGGAGAAAAGGATTGAAAAAGGCAACATCACTGCAGTGCGTTCAGATGTCCGAGCCTTTTGACTCTTGGTGAAGGCTAAGGGTCTCGATATCAGGGTGAACTGGCAAATTTAATGGCATGCTCATGTCAGTGCAATGATTTAGCAGATAGATACATATATGACATAGACAAGTATGCTTAACTTTACAGTTCCGATCTTATTTTATTGTTCCGTTCATCTGTTCTAGAGGTTTAATATCTTCTTCCTGGGAGTCTTTAGTTACCATTGAAAGCCTGAAACCAGATTAAAACACGAAAAAATAATAAGAACGCATATTTAATACAACAAGACAAGATAGGCGCAAATGTTTTGGCCAACTGGCCTTTGTCTATCGTAAGATCACAAACAAACAAACTAACACTAGATCTTACGCCTAACAAAGGCCAGTTGGCGAAAATTTGCGTGTCTCGTCTTGTATTAAAAATACACGTTCTAAGTCTTTTTTTCGTTTTTTTTTTTTTCTGGTTCCTGTTTGCTTGAACGCGGGCAGTCACATTTGTTTTGAAATGGGAAGCCTGGCAAAGAAACATGTTGTCAACGTGGAGTGTGTGTGTCGCTCCATCTATTCGTCTTTTGCCGTGGTCTTCCTCTGACTCTGAAGCTTGAGCATCTAGTGTTGTAGGCTGGAAAAATT
>CM060311.1:3360036-3361091 GCA_030674185.1 Monoplex corrugatus | reverse complement strand
AAACAGAACAAGTAATCCGTCTGGGGCAGACACATGCTTTGTCTCTGCCATGTCTCCCACAAACCCCGTGCAATAACAGAAAAATGTGCCCATGCCAGATCATTCCCAGGATAGTTTTGAATATTATTTTCAAATTATGTATTTACTAGCTTTGCAATAAACAACGTAACAGGGGTATAAAGTAAGGATAAAAATCATCGTCAAGGACACACACAATACACACACACACACACACACACACACACACACACACACACACACACACACCACACACACACACACACACACACACGCGTGCGCGCGCACACACACACACACACACACACACATACATACATACACGCAAACACTCACACACACACACACACACACACACACATATATACACACACACACACAAACACACACACACATATATAATTATATATATATATATATATAATATATATATATATTATATATACATATATATATATATATATATATATATATATATATATGTCTATATATATGTATATGTATGTATTATATATATATATATATATATATATATATATATATATATATTTATATATATACATATATGTATACATACATATACAATACGTGTGTGTACATACATGCATACATACATACATATATACATACATGCATACATACATACATACATGTACATACGTACATACATACATACATACATACATACATACATACATGCATACATACATACATACATACATACATACATACATACATACATACATGCATACATACATACATACATGCATACATGCATACATACATACATACATACATACATACTTACATACATACATGCATACATACATACATGCATACATACATACATACATACATGCATACATACATACATACATACATACATACATACATACATGCATACATACATACATACATACATACATACATGCATACATACATACATGCATACATACATACATACATACATACATACATACATACATACATACATACATACATGCATACATACATACATACATACGTACGTACGTACG
>CM060311.1:3350036-3352536 GCA_030674185.1 Monoplex corrugatus | reverse complement strand
ACAACCAAACAAAAGCATATAAACAACAAACGAAGAAACGAACGAAGGAACAAGCAAGCAAACAAGCCAGCAGGCAAACAAAGAAACAAAAGAAACAAAGAAACAAACGAACAAACAAACGAACGAACTAACGAACGAACTGCGCAAACACACACACACACACACACACACACACACCACACACACACACACACACACACACACACACACACACACACACACACAATCTAGCGATAAATGTTTCCAGTTTAGATGTTTAGATAAAAGCGCGCGCACACACACGCACGCACACACACACACAAACACACACACAAACACACACACACACACACCACACACACAAACACACAAGCACACACACACACACACACACACACACACACACACACACACACACACACACACACACACACACACACACACACACACACACACACACACACACACACACGGAAAACCACTTGTTATAAATCCGCTCCTGAAGCCAATGTTATTATCAATGCCAGTGAACTAATTACGGGCAGTGTGTGTGACAGAAGTGCACAGCTGACTGGCAGGTCAACCAATTATTTAGACAACAACATGGCCGCTGCTTTTCTCATGTTGGCTGCGGACACAGAGAGAAAGTTCACATCAGGAGCTAGGGATTGTGTAAAGTGTTTGATTGTTTGCTACTTCTGTTTGTGTTTGTTTGCTTTGTCTAAAGTGTTTGATTGTTACTTGGATTCTTTCTTTTGGATTCTTTCTTTGTTTTGTCTAAAATGTTTGATAGTTACCTGGATTCTTTATTTGTTTTGTCTAAAATGTTTGATTGTTTGCTACTTGGATTCTTTGTTTTGTTTGCTTTGTCTAAAGTGTTTGTTTGCTACTTGGATTCTTTCTTTGCTTTGTCTAATGTGTTTGATTGTTTGCTACTTGGATTCTTTCTTTGTTTGCTTTGTCTAGAGTGTTTGGTTGTTTGCTACTTGTATTCTTTGTTTGCTTTGTCTAAAGTGTTTGATTGTTACTTCTATTCTTTATTTGCTTTGTCTAAAGTGTTTGTATGTTTGTTACTTCTGCTCTTTGTTTGCTTTGTCTAAAGTGTTTGATTGTTTGTTGCTTATATTCTTTGTTTGTTTTGTCTAAAGTGTTTGATTGTTTGTTACTTCTATTCTTTGTTTGCTTTGTCTAAAGTGTTTGGTTGTTTGTTACTTCTATTCTTTGTTTGTTTTGTCTAAAGTGATTGATTGTTTGTTACTTCTATTCTTTGTTTGTTTTGTCTAAAGTGTTTGGTTGTTTGTTACTTATATTCTTTGTTTGCTTTGTCTAAAGTGTTTGGTTGTTTGTTACTTCTATTCTTTGTTTGCTTTGTCTAAAGTGTTTGATTGTTTGTTACTTCTATTCTTTGTTTGCTTTGTCTAAAGTGTTTGGTTGTTTGTTACTTCTATTCTTTGTTTGTTTTGTCTAAAGTGTTTGGTTGTTTGTTACTTCTATTCTTTGTTTGTTTTGTCTAAAGTGTTTGATTGTTTGTTACTTATATTCTTTGTTTGCTTTGTCTAAAGTGTTTGATTGTTTGTTACTTCTATTCTTTGTTTGCTTTGTCTAAAGTGTTTGGTTGTTTGTTACTTCTATTCTTTGTTTGTTTTGTCTAAAGTGTTTGGTTGTTTGTTACTTCTATTCTTTGTTTGTTTTGTCTAAAGTGTTTGATTGTTTGTTACTTATATTCTTTGTTTGCTTTGTCTAAAGTGTTTGATTGTTTGTTACTTCTATTCTTTGTTTACTTTGTCTAAAGTGTTTGTATGTTTGTTACTTCTGTTCTTTGTTTGCTTTGTCTAAAGTGTTTATATGTTTGTTACTTTTGTTCTTTGTTTGCTTTGTCTGAGGTGTTTGATTGTTTGTTACTTATATTCTTTGTTTGCTTTGTCTAAAGTGTTTGAATGTTTGTTACTTCTGTTCTTTGTTTGCTTTGTCTAATGTGTTTGATTGTCTGTTACTTCTATTCTTTGTTTGCTTTGTCTGAGGTGTTTGATTGTTTGTTACTTCTATTCTTTGTTTGCTTTGTCTAAAATGTTTGATTGTTTGTTACTTCTATTCTTTGTTTGCTTTGTCTGAGGTGTTTGATTGTTTGTTACTTCTATTCTTTGTTTGCTTTGTCTAAAGTGTTTGACTGTTTGTTACTTCTATTCTTTGTTTGTTTTGTCTTAATTGTTTGATTGTTTGTTACTTCTATTCTTTCTTTGTTTGCTTTGTCTGAGGTGTTTGATTGCTTGTTACTTCTATTCTTTCTTTGCTTTGTCTGAGGTGTTTGATTGCTTGTTACTTCTATTCTTAGTTTGTTTGCTTGGTCTGAGGTGTTTGATTGTTTGCTACTTTTATTTTTCTTTGTTTACTTTGTCTGAGGTGTTTGATTGCTTGTTACTTCTATTCTTTCTTTGCTTCGTCTAAAGTGTTTGATTATTCGTTACTTCTACATGTATTCTTTGTTTGCTTTGTCTAAGTATTTGATTGTTTGCTGCTTCTA
>CM060311.1:3287536-3302536 GCA_030674185.1 Monoplex corrugatus | reverse complement strand
GTCTTTAGGGACGCCGTCTTTAGAGAAACCGTCTTTAGGGACGCCGTCTTTAGAGAAACCGTCTTTAGGGACGCCGTCTTTAGAGAAACCGTCTTTAGGGACGCCGTCTTTAGAGAAACCGTCTTTAGGGACGCCGTCTTTAGAGAAATTGAAACTGACTCTGTCTGTGTGCCTGTGACAAACATGTGTTACCAGGTGTTTCTAACTGGATCTGTATCAAATTTGGGTCAGAGGTGTGGTTTGTCTAATGGGCCGTGATATACATCAATTTGAATGTCACGGTGCCAAGGTCAAGGTCACAATGATCAAAAAGAGGTGCCTATAATCAGCGTCTTTAGAGAAACCGTCTTTAGGGACGCCGTCTTTATGGACGCCGTTTTAGAGAAACCGTCTTTAGGGACGCCGTCTTTAGGGAAGCCGTCTTTTGAGAAACCGTCTTTAGGGACGCCGTCTTTAGGGAAGCCGTCTTTAGAGAAACCGACTTTAGAGAAACCGTCTTTAAGGACGCCGTCTTTAGAGAAATCGTCTTTAGAGAAACCGACTTTAGAGAAACCGTCTTTAGAGAAACCGTCTTTAGAGAAACCGTCTTTAGAGAAACCGTCTTTAGGGACGCCGTCTTTAGAGAAATCGTCTTTAGAGAAACCGTCTTTAGGGACGCCGTCTTTAGGGACGCCGTCTTTAGAGAAACCGTCTTTAGAGAAACCGTCTTTAGGGACGCCGTCTTTAGGGACGCCGTCTTTAGAGAAACCGTCTTTAGAGAAACCGTCTTTATCGACGCCGTCTTTAGGGAAGCCGTCTTTAGAGAAACCGTCTTTAGGGACGCCGTCTTTAGGGAAGCCGTCTTTAGAGAAACCGTCTTTAGAGAAACCGTCTTTAGGGACGCCGTCTTTAGGGACGCCGTCTTTAGAGAAACCGTCTTTAGAGAAACCGTCTTTAGAGAAACCGTCTTTAGGGACGCCGTCTTTAGGGAAGCCGTCTATAGAGAAACCGTCTTTAGGGACGCCGTCTTTAGGGAAGCCGTCTTTAGAGAAACCGTCTTTAGAGAAACCGTCTTTAGGGATGCCGTCTTTAGGGACGCCGTCTTTAGGGACGCCGTCTTTAGAGAAACCGTCTTTAGAGAAACCGTCTTTAGGGAAGCGTCTTTAGAGAAACCGTCTTTAGGGACGCCGTCTTTAGAGAAACCGTCTTTAGGGACGCCGTCTTTAGAGAAACCGTCTTTAGGGACGCCGTCTTTAGAGAAACCGTCTTTAGAGAAACCGTCTTTAGGGACGCCGCCTTTAGAGAAACCGTCTTTAGGGACGCCGTTTTTAGGGAAACCGTCTTTAAGGACGCCGTCTTTAGAGAAACCGTCTTTAGGGACGCCATCTTTAGAGAAACCGTCTTTAGAGAAACCGTCTTTAGGGACGCCGTCTTTAGAGAAACCGTCTTTAGAGAAACCGTCTTTAGGGACTCCGCCTTTAGGGAAGCCGTCTTTAGGGACGCCGTCTTTAGGGAAGCAGTCTTTAGCGACGCCGTCTTTAGGGACGTCGTCTTTAGGGAAGCAGTCTTTAGGGACGCCGTTTTTATGGACGCCGTCTTTAGGGAAGCAGTCTTTAGGGACGCCGTTTTTAAGGAAGCCGTCTTTAGGGACGCCGTTTTTAGGAAGTCCTCTTTAGGGAAGCCGTCTTTAGGGAAGCCGTCTTTAGGGACGCCGTCTTTAGGGACGCCGTCTTTAGGGAAGCCGTCTTTAGGGAAGCCATCTTTAGGGAAGCCGTCTTTAGGGAAGCCGTCTTTAGGGAAGCCGTCTTTAAGGAAGCCGTCTTTAGGGACGCCGTCTTTAGGGACGCCGTCTTTAGGGACGCCGTCTTTAGGGACGCCGTCTTTAGAGAAATTGAAACTGACTCTGTCTGTGTGCCTGTGACAAACATGTGTTTCCAGGTGTTTCTAACTGGATCTGTATCAAATTTGGGTCAGAGGTGTGGTTTGTCTAATGAGCCGTGATATACATCAATTTGAAAGTCACGGTGCCAAGGTCAAGGTCACACTGATCAAAAAGAGGTGCCTATAATCAGCGTCTTTTGCGGGAAGGTGTGTGCACAGCACTTTTCTCAGGAACTTCAGAAAGTATTTCAGTTTTGTCTGTACATTTTCAGACAGGCGGTCTTGCAACTGTTCTCGCTTTATGTAAAGTTTCATACAATCTCAAGTTTCTTCAAGGTTACATTGGGATCTGTCTATCTCTGTATGTCTGTCTGTCTGTCTCTTTCTCGGCGGACTCCGTAAAGAGCCTCTTCCAAGACGTCCCTCTTGACACAATTTTCCAGTTTTTACAAGAGATCAATAGATTTCACTTGGTATGATTTTACGTCTGTTTTTCTTTAATTGCGTTTTAGACTTACAAAGTTAACGGTGAACATGGTTTTTCGCTGTTGTCTTTTATCTTAACCTGGTCGTCGTTTTTTGACGTGGTGTTAGCCCTGATATGGCTCTAGTAGTCGGCTGGGCTATAAGCAATATGAACTTAGAATTGTCGGTCTGTCGGTGTGTCTGTTTGTCTGTATGTCTATATGTCTTTCTCTGTCTTTCTGTCTCTGTCTCTGTCTCACTCACTCTCTGTCTCTCTCTCTGTCTCTGTCTCTCTCTTTCTTTCTCTCTCTGTCTCTATCCTCTCTCTCTTTCTCGCTGTCTCTGTCTCTGTCTCTCTCTGTTTCTCTCTCTGTTTGTCTCTGTCTCTGTCTCTGTATCTGTCTCTGTCTCTGTCTGTCTCTCTCTCTCTCTCTCTCTCTCTCTCTCTCTCTCTCTCTCTCTCTCTCTCTCTCTCTCTCTCTCCCTGGGTCTGGGGTTTTCTGGGTTTGCTGTTTTGTTATTGTTGTTGTTGGTTCGTAATAAAAAAAAAAATGGGGAAAGGGGGGGGGGTAGAATTGCTTAACCACATTTTTCCCCCTTTTTTGTCTTTCATTGTAACTTCTTTACACTTGTTAGATACAGAGATCGACAGATAATGATGTAAAGACATGTCTTTATACTTGTTAGACACAGAGATCGACAGATAATGAAGTAAAGACATGTCTTTATACTTGTTAGACACAGAGATCGACAGATAATGAAGTAAAGACATGTCTTTACACTTGATAGATACAGAGATCGACAGATAATGATGTAAAGACATGTCTTTATACTTGATAGATACAGAGATCGACAGATGATGATGTAAAGACATGTCTTTATACTTGTTAGATACAGAGATCGACAGATAATGATGTAAAGACATGTCTTTACACTTGATAGATACAGAGATCGACATATAATGATGTAAAGACATGTCTTTATACTTGATAGATACAGAGATAGACAGATAATGATGTAAAGACATGTCTTTACACTTGATAGATACAGAGATCGACAGATGATGATGTAAAGACATGTCTTTATACTTGTTAGATACAGAGATCGACATATAATGATGTAAAGACATGTCTTTATACTTGATAGACACAGAGATCGACATATAATGATGTAAAGACATGTCTTTATACTTGATAGACACAGAGATAGACAGATAATGATGTAAAGACCTGTCTTTATACTTGTTAGATACAGAGATAGACAGATAATGATGTAAAGACCTGTCTTTACACTTGATAGACACAGAGATCGACAGATAATGATGTAAAGACATGTCTTTACACTTGTTAGATACAGAGATCGACAGATAATGATGTAAAGACATGTCTTTATACTTGATAGATACAGAGATCGACAGATAATGATGTAAAGACCTGTTTTTATATTTGATAGATACAGAGATCGACAGATAATGATGTAAAGACTTGTCTTTATACTTGATAGACACAGAGATCGACAGATAATGATGTAAAGACCTGTCTTTATACTTGATAGACACAGAGATCGACAGATGATGATGTAAAGACATGTCTTTACACTTGATAGACACAGAGATAGACAGATAATGATGTAAAGACCTATAGGATTAATGAATATATGAATACTTACAGAAGTAACCGTCCAAATGTCACAGGATATACCACACTCAACGTGGAGATGGAAAACCGTTATTTACGGTTAAATAAAAACATACACCTGATAAATACAGAGAGAGAGAGAGAGAGAGAGAGAGAGAGAGAGAGAGAGAGAGAGAGAGAGAGAGAGAGAGAGAAATAAAATAAAGAAAATGTATGATTGATAAATAAATAAAATGATTGCGGAAATAAGCAACCTAATGTCCCAAGATATACCACACTCAAATTAGAGATGGCAAGCATAGTTTCTCCTCCATCTTGCTTTTCATCTGATGTAGCGGAGCCCCCCCAAGGGCCGTCACCCAGACAGACAGAAACAAGGGGAGGGAACCGGGAAAACAAGCGACACAGGAAACAGACAAAAGATTCAGGAGCGGGACTGTACTAATGGAGACAGATCGAACTGTCAGTTCCCTGTAGTACAAGAATGTGGGAAAATATCTAATGTGGACTGGTAGTGCATGAAGAGAAGAAAATGGAAATTTCGCCATAAAATAATGTTTTTTCTTACAGCAGATTTACGTCTATTAGAAAAAAAAAAAGTACAACGAAATTCTAATAGTAGCTTTACTTCAAAGCAAAAAAAAAATGGTCCAACTCAACAATATCTGGAAAGACAGAGGCATACAAAACGGCCTGAAAATTAGACTTAAAATGTAGATCTGGCCAGTCATGATTAATGACTGCGAAGCCTGGACTCTCAGGAAAAGCTGATTGCATAATAATTGAGGAAGCAGAGATGTGGTTTTATCGGAGACTACTACGTGTCAAATGGAGAGATAGAAGAACCAGTGAAAGCATCCTTGAAGAACTTGATACCACCAGAAAACTACTTGCAAACATCAACAAGAGAAGGCTGAAATACATTGATCATGTGTCACGAAGGAACCAGAAAAAAAAAAAAAAAAAAACACGAAAAAAGAATAAGAATGCGTAATTAATACAACCAGACAAGACAGGTGAAAATATTCGGCCCACTGGCCTTTCTCAACCGTAAGATCACAAACAAACACCAGATACAAAAAATTAGGAGAAAAAGGCAGACGATTTCATGTGTCACGTAGCAAGAACACAGACCTCATGGCAACCGTTTTTCAAGGAAACACAGTGGCAAAAAGGAAGACAGGTAGACCTCCAATCTCATACATCGAAAATATAACCAACATCAGGGGCCTAAATATTCAATAAAGTGTTCACAAAAGACCAGACAGAGCGGCCTGTGGGGGGTGGGGGTGGTGGTGGTGTTGTCAAAGTGTGTAGCGGCCAACACGGAACCCGGAGACGCCGACAGGTGAGACAGGTGAGATAGGTGAGACAGGTGAGACAGGTGAGACAGGTGAGCTTTACTTCAATCTTTAAGCAATAATTGCAATTCATTCTCACACAGTCAACCGTAAGTTACATTCTGCGTATGCTTAGTTTTACAGAGAAAAAAAGAAGATACTACAGGTTATAATGATACAGACATATTGATCTGCTGTGAACGTCTGACGGAAGTATGGTCTTTTAAAGTATATACACACAGAATAATCGGCGTTTTAAAGTTTATAAATCAGGAACAATCGGTGTTTTAGTCTATAAATGCTGAATAATCGGTGTTTTAATGTCTATAAATACACATTAATCGGTGTTTTAAAGTCCATGAATACACATTAATCAGTGTTTTTAAGTGTAAAAACAGAATAATCGGTGTTTTAAAGTCTATAAATGCAGATTAATCGGTGTTTTAAAGTATCATCATCATCAGGTGACTTGCCACATGGCGTTTGCGATCACGGTCTTCCATCTGTTTCTAAAGTATATAAATGCATAATAATCGGTGTTTAAACGTCCACAAATACAGAATAATCGGTGTTTTAAACTATAAATCCAGAATAATCAGTATTTGAAAGTCTACAAACACAGAATAATCGGTGTTTTAAGTCTATAAATGCAGAATAATCGGTGTTTTAAGTCTATAAATCCAGAATAATCAGTGTTTGAAAGTCTACAAACACAGAATAATCGGTGTTTTAAGTCTATAAATGCAGAATAATCGGTGTTATAAAATCTATAAATGCAGAATAATCGGTGTTTTAAGTCTATAAATGCAGAATAATCGGTGTTTTAAAGTCTATAAATACAAATTAATCGCTGTTTTAAAGTCTACAAATACAAATTAATCGGTGTTTTTAAGTCTATAAATGCAGACAGAATAATGGGTGTTTTAAAGTCCATAAACACAGAATAATCGATGTTTTAAAGTCAACAAATACAAATTAATCGGCGTTTTAAAGCCTACAAATGCAGAATAATCGGCGTTTCAACGTCTATAAATACAGACTAATCGGTGTTTAAAAGTCTATAAATGCAGAATAATTGACCATTTTGAGAAAAATTGCCTCAAAGGATTGAAACTACAAACTGATTAGGGTTCTTGACGCTAGGTCTAAGACTCAAGAAATTACTGAAATTCTGTAATTAAATGTAGATAAAATGCAACATCATTTCTAATTTTCATGTGTTCAATAAACTGTGTTCTTCTTTGTTGGCTTGATTTTACCAATCAAAATTGCATCGAAACGAACAAAGTTAGCTAAAAAATGATCATTTTAGAAAATAAAATCTATTGTTTTACCGCGTGCACGCTCGCACATTCACACATTCACGCGCGCGCGCACACACACACACACACACACACACATACACACACACACACACACACACACACACACACACACACACACACACACACACACCACACACACACACACACACACATACACACACATACGCAAACAAACATTCACACACATGCATGGAGTGTGTGTGTGTGTGTGTGTGTGTGTGTGTGTGTGTGTGTGTATGTGTGTGTGTGTGGATGCATATACAAGTTCACACAAAAACACACACACACACACGCACGTCTGCCTGTCTTTCTGTCCGCCTGCCTGTCTGCCTGCCTGTCTGCCTTTCTTTCTCTCTGTCTCTGTCTCAGTCTATGTCTGTCTGTCTGTCTGTCTGTCTGTCTGTCTCTATCTCTCTCTCTCTCTCTCTCTCTCTCTCTCTTCCTCTCAATCTGTCTCTGTCTGTCTGTCTGTCTGTCTGTCTCTCTCTCTCTCTCTCTCTCTCTCTCTCTCTCTCTCTCTCTCTCTCTCTCTCTCTCTCTCTGGCTCGTTCTCTCGCTCTCCTGATTTATTATGTTTTTTGTTTTTTTTCTTCTTCTTCTCTTTCTCTCTTTGTCTCGTTCATTTGAAGAAAAGGAAGAAGAAGAAGAAGAAAAAAAACCCGCATTTATTTATGAATTACTGAATACACAGTTGATAAAAAGAAAACATGTCATATTTGTAACACTGTCCTTTCCATAGGTGTCTTTGGCAATAAAAGAAGATATGATTTTCGTTCTAGAAGTGCAACATGTTTGCCATACATGGTGGTCTATAGTACTGACCATGTCCTGTGGCCACAGGGGAGTGTATGGGAAGATGGTGCTGCCAAGCAGTGGAAATTGGAGGGCTGTATGAATGCCGAAGGAGATGGAAGGATTGGACGGGCAATGTCGATACAGCTTGTTGAAGACCCTTGGGGCATTATCAACGTAGACCATCGTCAATTCCTTTTGTCTGTGTCTGCCTGTGCCTGTGTGTCTGCATCTCTCTGTGTCTGTGTGTCTGTATCTCTCTGTGTCTGTGTGTCCTGTCCTTTATTTGTCTGTATCTGTCTGTTCATGTCTCTGTTTGACTGTCTGTCTATCTGTGTGTATGTCTGTGTGTATGTCTCCCTGCCTGTGTGTATGAGTCTCTGTAACTGAACGAGATTGTATACTATTGTGGGTGTATTATCGCATGAACCGGTTCTAGTAGGAGCAGACGTATTCAGACGGATTTGATAGATGAGTTGATTGGATTTGTGTTGAAGGAACTGGCACCATAATAGGGTCAGTCACCAAGGTCCATCACTCCACTTATTATTCAACTTGTTCCTCAGAAAGAGGAACATGTGATAGTGAACGTTGTATTGAGACAGACTCGGGTCTTAACCCTTTGTCTCCTACAGCCTGTCCACCAGCGTCCTGCGCTGTCACCCATGCTCATCATCATCAAGCGCTTTGCCACATGGCGTTGGCGATCATGGCCCTCCATATGTATTTGTCCCTTGCTGCTGCAAGCACATCTTCAACCCTCTCTGTCCTCGGCCATTCTGCATGTCCGTCCAATATTTTCTCCTTGGGTCTACCTGGTGTTCTCTTTCCCTCCATCTTTCCTGTTGTGACCAAGTGCTCTAATTCCCCTTTCCTCATAAAATGGCCTATAAATGTTGCCTGTCTTTTCCTAATCTTCCTAATGAATGATCTTCTTGTGTCTGCATCCATCAGGACTGTCTGGTTTGTTTTCTTTGCAAAGCAAAAACTTATCCCTTCGACTCCCTAGCACTGTCCACCAGCTTTCTGCAGAAAGATGGTGGCTAGGATGAGGGAGTCAAAGAGCTAAGTTTTTGCAGTTGATGGATAGGGTGGGGGAAGCAAAGGGTTAATAGAATGGATCCTGCTGAAGCATGGATCAGCTGGTGCTGCCTTCATCTTCTGTCCCGTCAGTACTGCCTTCATCTTCTGTCCCGCTGGTGCTGCCTTCATCTTCTGTCTCGTCGGTACCGCCTTCATCTCCACCTCTGCCACCGCCATGTGACTGTGATAAATTGAAATTATGTCTGTTTAATGCTCAGTCAATGTGCAAAGACGGCAAAGCCGATGTCATTGCTGACTTTATCACAGACGAGCATATTGACATTGTATTTATCTCCGAAACTTGGCTTAACCCCCTTGGTCACGAACCCATACATGCGAATCTCACTCCGAGTGGATATAGGCTTGCTTCTTTCCATCGCCCATCCCGAGGTGGTGGTATCGCCATCCTCTACAACGACTCACTCCATTCCCGCCTATCTTTCTCGCAGTCTCTGCCTTTCTCCCATCCTTCTTTTGAGCACGTTGAAGTATCCTTCCAATCCACCCCTCACCCCATGCCTCTTCTTCAAGAGAACTCTTTACAACCATGAATCATCTCCTTGGCACACGAAAAGATTTACCTCTCCCAACAAAACACACAAATGAAGAATTCCCATCTGTATTCTCCAAGTATTTCACCACCAAAATACAAACTCTTCGTGACAGGCTTGACAGGACACCCTGTCAACCATGCCCACCTGACCCTTCCTTCTCTGGCACACCTCTTACTACTTTTACCCCAGTCTCACAAGAAGAAATTCTCAACACAATCAGATCCATGTCGTTCAAAACCTGCGAACTGGATCCTCTTCCAGGTTCTCTCTACTCTGACTGTCTCCCTACTCTCCTCCCATTCATCACTGACATCATCAACACTTCTCTTCAAACTGGAACTGTCCCAGATTCTTTCAAGTCTGCTATTGTTCACCCTCTCCTCAAGAAATACAATTTAGACCCAAATGAACTGAAAAATTACCAGCCTATCTCTAATCTCTCTTTCTTGTCAAAACTCATCGAAAAAGTTGTCCTCAACCAGCTGAACTCTCACCTGTCTGCCAACAATCTTCTCAATCCTTTCCAGTCAGCCTACCGCCAATGCCATAGCACTGAATCTGCCCTGCTACACATTCTCAACAATCTCCTCCTTGCAACTGATACTGGCAAAGTCTCTCTCCTCACACTCCTTGATCTGTCTGCAGCCTTTGATACCATTGATCATGGTATTCTCCTTTCTAGACTTCATCATACTTTTGGCATCTCTGACATTGCTCTCTCCTTTTTCACTTCATATCTGTCAAACAGAAAACAAACTGTTCTCATTAATGGCACTTACTCTCAACCTGCATGTCTGACCTGTGGTGTTCCACAAGGATCTGTCCTTGGCCCTGTTCTTTTCACTCTTTACACCTCCCCCCTGTCCACCATCATCAACTCCCACTCTATAAAACACCACTTCTATGCTGATGACACCCAACTTCTAGACAGTGACACACCAGACAATATACAGCGCCTCTTGACTCGCACCACTGAGTGTTACTCGGACATTAAGAACTGGATGACGTTCAACAAACTTCAGCTTAATGACGACAAGACAGAAGCTATCCTCATTGGCACCCGTCAGAAACTTTCTCAGCTGCCTCCTCTTTCTCTCCCATTATGTAAACACATCAGTCCCAATTTCTGATTCAGCTAAAAACCTTGGTGTCTGCATTGACTCTACCCTCTCCATGAACAACTTTGTTTCTCAAACTGCCAGATCTTGCTACTATCACCTCCATCGTATAAGCTTGATCAGGAAGTATCTCTCTGTGGAAACAACTGCAAAACTCGTTCTCTCCTTCATAATGTCTCGCATTGACTATTGCAATTCACTCCTGTCTGGTCTTCCTGCCTCCACCATTCACATCCTACAGCGCATTCAAAACAATGATGCACGCCTTGTACTCAAAAAGAAAAAAGCTGACCACATATCTCCTCTCCTGGCACAACTTCACTGGCTCCCTGTATCAAAGCGCATACAGTACAAACTAGACACCATGTGCTACAAAAGCCTCAATAACGCAGCCCCCGATTACCTGTCAAGCCTACTTAAGATCTATCTTCCCTCACGTACCCTCCGCTCTGCCTCCGATCCTCTGACTTTTCGCTTTCCACGCACCAAGCTCAATACCTATGGTCCACGAGCCTTCTCTGTTTCTGGTCCACTTTCCTGGAACAAACTTCCTCTCTCTGTCCGTCAGCAACCTACTTTTGTCTCCTTCAAGTCCGCTCTCAAAACTCACCTTTTCTCCTCTGCATAAAATCCTGACCTCACTCATCCCCCCTCTATAGCCTGTCTCCACTCGGAGGGGAATCACATTGTAATATATATTTGTATATAATATGCTCTCTATAATTTTCCATTGCTTTTATTCTTTTTCCCCATTTATAGCCATGTGTAAGTGTGTGTGTGCGTGTGTGTGCGCGCGTGCGTAAGTGTATGTTCAGCGCTTAGATTTGATTTTTATCGAGATTTTACACTATATAAATATTGTAATTATTATTATTATTATTATTACTCACATGTTGGAGTTAACGATGGTTTATTATTCATCTTTCCCAAGTGGGGCTCAAACGGTGGACTGTCTATAACAGGCATTAACAAGAAACACCACGAGGGTGCGGATGGGACCCAGAGCACCAATGCCTCGCCGCTCTCTGGACAATCACCTCCCATGCTCCCGACAACACTCAATGGTCGTTTTATTTTAAGCAAATCTCTCACAAATCCATGTAAACTGAATACACCTAAAGAGTTCACCCAGCTAGACAGCACTGGCAGACACGACTGAGGGGCAGGCAGTGACATCAAAAGCCTTCTCAGTGAAGCCAGAAACACATCAGAATGCTGAACAACGTGTGGGAGTCGCCTCGGTACAGCACTAACACCAAGCTGAAACTGTACCAGAGCTGTGTCTTTTCCACCCTACTTTACAGCTCAGAATGCTGGAGGATGTCAGAAAGCGACCTTATCATGCTATCCACCTTCCACGCAAAAAAGGTGCTTAAATTATCTGCAGCCAACTTCTTGTCCATTGCAATCTAGAGAATATGGCAGTATCATCACGAAAAGATAATGGAGATGTATCTGCACACCATTCGAAAAGAGCAAGCTCTGCGACTGAATTTCATTAGAGACACCAGCCAGAAGACGTGACACAGGAAGAAACAGAAGAACATTTGGTGACTAAACAATAGGAGACCTTAAGTCCTGAAACACACATCGGGTATCACACAGAGACCAGCCAAGAACAGGTAGAGAATCTTCGTTGTTGCTCTACTTGTGACTTGCATGGTAAGCAGAAAGCAAGTAACTTAATCATTATAAAAACATTTTTGAGTTTTTGATCAGTCTCCACAATTACTATAAACACTGCACTTCAAACACTTGTATCAAGAGCATGGCTCAGTAATCTCCGATGCCTCTTCAATACAATTATTGACATATTTATATTATTTTTGTTTGCCCGCAGGATAACACCCAGGGGCACATCCGTTGTGGAGGATCCTCTTTGGCGGCGTTACAAGTTACAGAGCAGTGCGGGGAAGAAATGACGGGGATGATATACAGAAGGCAACGCGACGTGAAATCGCCATCGAACGGTGAAGGTACATGCTGCACTGCGCAGGCCCACATTTCTACCACTTCCGTTTCCTGTCGAGAGACACACGACGGCAGCGTATGGTCAATAGCGGAAATAGATCTTGGAAGTTGTTCAAGGGGGATTATCGCATCCAGATAGTTCCGTATGTGCTTCATCCACGTCTCATATGAACAAGTAATAAGACATGATCCATTCTAGATTGTTTTTATTAATGTATCTACATCTGCTCACATATATTGCTTTTGTGAATGTATATACATTTGCTGGTATAGATTGTTTATGTTAATGTGTCTTAATCTGCTGGTATACATTGTTTTTATTAATGTATACATTGTTTTTGTGAATGTATAAACATCTGCTGGTATAGATTGTTTATGTTAATGTATATAAATCCGCTGGTATACATTGTTTTTGTTAATGTGTCTTAATCTGCTGGTATACATTGTTTATGTTAATGTATATAAATCTGCTGGTATACATTGTTTTGTTAATGTGTCTTAATCTGCTGGTATACATTGTTTTTATTTATGTGTCTTAATCTGCTGGTATAGATTGTTTTTGTTAATGTAACTAAATCTGCTGGTATATATTGTTTCTGTTAATGTAACTAAATCTGCTGGTATAGATTGTTTCTGTTAATGTATCTAAATCTGCTGGTATAGATTGTTTCTGTTAATGTAACTAAATCTGCTGGTATAGATTGTTTCTGTTAATGTATCTAAATCTGCTGGTATAGATTGTTTTTGTTAATGTATCCAAATATGCTGGTATAGATTGTTTTTGTTAATGTATCCAAATATGCTGGTATAGATTGTTTTTGTTAATGTATCCAAATATGCTGGTATAGATTGTTTCTGTTAATGTATCTAAATCTGCTGGTATAGATTGTTTCTGTTAATGTATCTAAATCTGCTGGTATAGATTGTTTCTGTTAATGTAACTAAATCTGCTGGTATAGATTGTTTCTGTTAATGTATCTAAATATGCTGGTATAGATTGTTTTTGTTAATGTATCCAAATCTGCTGGTGTAGATTGTTTCTGTTAATGTATCTAAATCTGCTGGTATAGATTGTTTTTGTTAATGTATCCAAATCTGCTGGTGTAGATTGTTTCTGTTAATGTATCTAAATCTGCTGGTGTAGATTGTTTCTGTTAATGTATCTAAATCTGCTGGTATATATTGTTTTTGTTAATGTAACTAAATCTGCTGGTATAGATTGTTTTTGTTAATGTATCTTTATCTGCTGGTATAGATTTTTTTTTTTAATGTAACTAAATCTGCTGGTATAGATTGTTTTTTTTTTAATGTAACTAAATCTGCTGGTATAGATTGTTTTTGTTAATGTATCTAAATGTACTCTTATATACTTACTTTCCTTACATATCTATGTATATTCCTCCAGTGTATATGATAAGTTATTCGTTTTTAGCTTAGGAATGCAGAGTTCACACTTAAAATTGTTTGGGTCATTGTAGATGCTTTCTTTCTGTGGAGTTGTTGCAGTGTGTAGTTCATTCCCTATGTGATCTGATCTGATCTGATCTTATCTCGTCTCATCAAGTCTCGTCTCGTCTCGTCTCGTCTCGTCTTTTCTCCACTCCTCTCTTCTGACCTCACATTACTTCACCTCACTTTTTCTCATATCATGTCATCTCATTTCGTCTGATTTTCACTTTTTTTATCTTTTATTTATTTTATTGCAGTATTATTATTATCATTTCTAACAGACTCTTTAAGTTGCACAAAATTTTAAGCTCTCGCAAGGTCGTGGAAATAAAGCAAAGGAAGGAAGGAAGAGGGAGAGGGGACCTATCAAACACTAAGTTGATACCACCAGAATGATACAAAGCATGTTGATGTGCAATAAACAGACCAGTTCTATGTTGTCGGATAGGATTGTCCTCGAGACGTCAAATTGAGCAATACGAAACCCAAGCGAACAGGACTAAAAACAAAACAAAACAAAACAATAAACAAACAAAAAGAAAACAAAACAAAAACAAACACAAAAAACGAAAACGAAAACAGAATAAGAATCTTTTTCTCACATTGGACAGAGCAGCAGGACAGTTTCAGTCTTTTTCTCCTGTCTTTGTTTAACTGGCGTTCGTTTGTTTGTGATCTTACGTCTGACAAATGGCCCTTTGGCTGAACATTTGCGTCTGTCTTGTCTTGTTGTATTAAATACGTGTTCTTATTCTTTTTTTTGTGTGTGTGTTTTTTTTGTTTTCTGGATCAGATCGAGCGTTTACGGCTTTATTTCACGTGTCAGCCAACCTGTTATTCCAGCACTGATGTTTAGCACCGCTAACAACAGACACAAAAGGGACAACAACAAAAATCCAAACAGATACAAACCATATTGACTAATAGCCGTCATACTAATGAATGAGAAGGAAGAGGAGGGAGGGAGGGAGAGAGAGAGAGAGACAGAGACAGAGAGACAGAGAGAGACAGAGAGAGACAGAGAGACAAGCAGACAGACAGACAGACAGACACAGACAAAGGCAAAGAGACAGAAAGAGAGAGAGACAGAGAGAGAGAGAGCCAGAGACAGAGAGAGAGAGACAGATACAGAGACACAGAGAGTGAGAGAGAAAGAAGAGAGAGAGAGAGAGAGAGAGACAGAGAGAGAGAGAGACAGAGAGATAGACAGAGAGAGAGAGAGACAGAGAGAGCCAGAGACAGACAGACAGACACAGAGACAGAGACAGCGAGAGAGACACAGAGAGAGACGGAGACAGAGAGACAGAGACAGAGACAGAGACAGAAAGAGACAGAGAGAGACACACATTGAGAGAGAGAGGGAAAGAGAGAGAGAGAGAGAGAGACAAACAGACAAATAGACAGAC
>CM060311.1:3272536-3277536 GCA_030674185.1 Monoplex corrugatus | reverse complement strand
AACACCACCAGAATGATGGGAGCTTTAAGATGGGCATGCCTATTTTCAGTATTGCAGGCTGGGATTGATTTCGAGCTGCCAGTCCAAGACTTTATCAAAGAACCAACCAGACTATTGATGGAGTTTGGAAGTTGCACAAGAAGATTTCATTGCATCCGAACAATTCCATATGTGCTTCATCCAAATCCTCTAACAATTTCACCGGAAGATTCCACGAGCCTGCGCAAAACCATATGCGCTCGCAAGGTTATAAAATGGGTTAGAGGGAGGGGGAAGGAAGAATGTATCAAACATTAAAAGCTGAGACTACCAGACTGATGGAAAGATGAAATGGGCAGCAAACAGGTCTGGTTCTTGTTGTTAATGTTGCGAATTGGGACTGAACTCCAGATATCAGATCTTGAGTCCACGGCTCTATCGAAGGAACCAACCAACCTGCTGGAGGTGGTGGTGGTGGGGACGGGGTTATAGGAGCCAATTATCATCATGTGAGCCAACTATCATCATGTGAGCCAATTATCATCATGTGAGCCAATTATCACCATGTGAGCCAATTATCATCATGTGAGCCAATTATCATCATGTGAGTCAATTATCATCATGTGAGCCAATTATCACAATGTGAGCCAATTATCATCATGTGAGCCAATTATCATCATGTGAGCCAATTATCATCATGTGAGCCAATTATCATCATGTGAGTCAAGTATCATCATGTGAGCCAATTATCATCATGTGAGCCAATTATCATCATGTGAGGCAATTATCACCATGTGAGCCACTTATCATCATGTGAGGCAATTATCATCATGTGAGCCACTTATCATCATGTGAGCCAATTATCACCATGTGAGCCAATTATCATCACGTGAGGCAATTATCATCATGTGAGCCAGTTATCATCATGTGAGCCAATTATCATCATGTGAGCCAATTATCATCATGTGAGCCAAGCATCATCATGTGAGCCAATTATCATCATGTGAGACACTTATCATCATGTGAGCCAATTATCATCACATGCAGCCAATTATCATCATGTGAGCCAATTATCATCATGTGAGCCAATTTATCATCATATGTAGCCAATTATCATCATGTGAGCCAATTATCAACATGTGAGCCAATTATCATCATGTGAGCCAATTATCATCATGTGAGCCAATTATCATCATGTGAGTCAATTATCATCATTTTCAGCCAATTATCATCATGTCAGCCAATTATCATCATGTGAGCCAATTATCATCATGTGAGCCAATTATCATCATGTGAGTCAATTATCATCATGTGAACCACTTATCATCATGTGAACCATTATCATCATGTCAGCCAATTATCATCATGTCAGCCAATTATCATCATGTCAGCCAATTATCATCATGTCAGCCAATTATCATCATGTGAGCCAATTATCATCATGTGATCAATTATCATCATGTGAACCATTATCATCATGTGCAGCCATTACCATTCATGTGAGCCAAATTATCATCATGTGAGTCAATTATCATCATGTGAGCCAATTATCATCATGCAGCCAATTACCATCACGTGAGCCAATTATCATCATGCAGCCAATTACATCATGTGAGCCAATTATCATCATGTGAGCCAATTTCTATCATCATGTGAGTCAATTATCATATGTGAGCCAATTATCATCACGTGAGCCAATTATCATCATGTCAGCCAATTATCATCACGTGAGCCAATTATCATCACGTAGCCAATTATCATCATGTGAGCCAATTATCATCATGTGAGTCCAATTATCATCATGTGAGCCAATTATCATCATGTGATCCAATTATCATCACGTGAGCCAATTATCACATGTGAGCCAATTATCATCACGTGAGCCAATTATCATCATGTGAGCCAATTATCATCACGTGAGCCAATTTAGCATCATGTGAGCCAATTATCATCAGTAGCCAATTTACATCATGTGAGCCAATTATCATCATGTGAGCAATTATTACATCATGTGAGCCAATTATCATCATGTGAGCCAATTATCATCACGTGAGCCAATTATCACATGTGAGCCAATTATCATCACGTGAGCCAATTACATCATGTGAGCCAATTAGCATCATGTGAGCCATAGTATCATCATGTGAGCCAATGATCATCATGTGAGCCAATTACATCATGTGAGCCAATTATCATCATGTGAGCCAATCATCATCATGTGAGCCAATTATCATCATGTGAGCCAATTATCATCATGTGAGCCAATTATCATCATGAGCCAATTATCATCATGTGAGCCAATTATCATCATGTGAGCCAATTATCATCATGTGAGTCAATATCATCATGTGAGCCAATTATCATCATGTGAGCCAATTATCAATCAGTGTGAGCCAATTATCATCATGTGAGCCAATTATCAACATGTGAGCCAATTATCATGTAGCATGTGAGCCAATTATCATCAGTGTGAGCCAATTACATCATGTGAGTCAATTATCATCATGTCAGCCAATTATCATAGTTTCACTGCCAATTATCATACATGTCAGCCAATTATCATCATGTGAGTCAATTATCATCATGTGAGTCAATTATCATCATGTGAACCACTTATCATCATGTCAGCCACTTACATCATGTGAGCAATTATCATCATGTGAGCAATTATCATCATGTGAGCCAATTATCATCATGTAGCCAATTACATCACGTGAGCCAATTATCATCATGTGAGCCAATTATCATCATGTGAGCCAATTATCATAATGTGAGCCAATTATCATCACGTGAGCCAATTATCATCATGTAGCCAATTATCATCACGTGAGCCAATTATCATCACGTAGCCAATTACATCATGTGAGCCAATTATCATCATGTGAGTCAATTATCATCAATGTGAGTCAATTATCATCATGTGATCCAATTATCATCACGTGAGCCAATTATCATCACGTGAGCCAATTATCATCATGTGAGCCAATTATCATCATGTGAGCCAATTATCATCACGTGAGCCAATTAGCATCATGTGAGCCAATTATGCATCATGTGAGCCAAGTTGTCATCATGTGAGCCAATTATCATCACGTGAGCCAATTAACATCACGTGAGCCAATTATCATCACGTGAGCCAATTATCATCACGTGAGCCAATTATCATCACGTGAGCCAATTATCATCACGTGAGCCAATTATCATCATGTGAGCCAATTATCATCATGTGAGCCAATTATCATCATGTGAGCCAATTATCATCATTTGAGCCAATTATCATCACGTGAGCCAATTATCATCATGTGAGCCAAGTATCACCATGTCAGCCAATTATCCTCATGTGAGCCAATTATCATCACATGAGCCAATTATCATCACGTGAGCCAATTATCATCACGTGAGCCAATTATCATCACGTGAGCCAATTATCATCACGTGATCCAATTATCATCATGTGAGCCAATTATCACCACGTGAGCCAATTATCATCATGTGAGTCAATTATCATCACGTGAGCCAATTATCATCATGTGAGCCAATTATCATCATGTGAGCCAATTATCATCACGTGAGCCAATTATCATTATGTGAGCCAATTATCATCATGTGAGCCAATTATCATCACGTGAGCCAATTATCACCACGTGAGCCAAGTATCGTCATGTGAGCCAATTATCATCATGTGAGCCAATTAACATCATGTGAGCCAATTATCATCATGTGAGCCACTTATCATCATGTGAGCCAATTATCATCATGTGAGCCAATTATCATCATGTCAGCCAATTATCATCATGTCAGCCAATTATCATCATGTCAGCCAATTATCATCACGTGAGCCAATTATCATCATGTGAGCCAAGTATCGTCATGTGAACCAATTATCATCATGTCAGCCAATTATCATCATGTCAGCCAATTATCATCATGTGAGCCAATTATCACCATGTCAGCCAATTATCATCATGTCAGCCAATTATCATCATGTGAACCAATTATCATCATGTGAGCCAAGTATCGTCATGTGAACCAATTATCATCATGTGAGCCAATTATCATCATGTCAGCCAATTATCATCACTGACTACCGGTATTTGACACACACCAGTGTTCTCCTGGCAACCGACCTTCTCCCTTCTCGTAATCAGCCATGCCGTGTGAGATCTGAGTCAAACCAGGCATCCTATATAGTCTGTGGGATGCCAGAACAGTCTGGAATAATTTTCTGATTGTTGGCCGTTGAGTTTTGTTGTTTTGTTCTGTCCATCGTTAGTTTATTTGCCCAGTATCTGTTTGTTTATGTGCTTGATTGTTTGTGTGCTTGATTGTTTATGTGCTTGATTGTTTATGTGCTTGGTTGTTTATGTGCTTGATTGTTTATGTGCTTGATTGTTTATGTGTTTGATTGTTTATGTGCTTGGTTGTTTATGTGCTTGATTGTTTATGTGTTTGATTGTTTATGTGTTTGATTGTTTGTGTGCTTGGTTGTTTATGTGCTTGATTGTTTATGTGCTTTATTGTTTATGTGTTTGATTGTTTGTGTGCTTGATTGTGTGCTTGGTTGTTTCTGTGTTTGATTGGTTATGTGCTTGATTGTTTATGTGCTTGATTGTTTGTGTGCTTGATTGTTTATGTGCTTGATTGTTTATGTGCTTGATTGTTTGTGTGCTTGATTGTTTATGTGCTTGATTGTTTGTGTGCTTGATTGTTTATGTGCTTGATTGTTTGTTTCTTTGCTTTTAGCTATTTTTGCCTGTTGTCATGGTATTGCATTTCGCACTGTATCGTATCGTTTTTTACAGTTTTTATGTCTTGTCATAGCTTTGTGTGTAAGTACGTATGTATGTATGTGTGTATGTGTGTATGTATGTATGTAATGTATGTGTATGTATGTATGTATATATGTACGTATATGTGTATGTGTGTGTAAGTATGTATGTAAGTATATGTGTATGTGTGTGTAAGTATGTATGTAAGTATATGTGTATGTGTGTGTATGTATGTATGTAAGTATATGTGTA
>CM060311.1:3265036-3270036 GCA_030674185.1 Monoplex corrugatus | reverse complement strand
GAAAAGCTTGGGTTTACTGATTCTGGTTGGAAATTAGACCACGTACAATTACTGCTTTCATAATTACCACCACATGCATAATCGTTATAGTATAGCACTCATTACGTTAATCAAGGCCAGAAAAAATAAGTCATAGGAACAATTAAGCACTTGATGTTTACTCTGTACGTTCGTAAGCGTCCTTGTGTGAGCAGAAGGCATTAACTCTTTGACTCCCCGCATCCTGCCCGTCATCTTCCTGCACTGTCAACCATGCTAACTTAATCGTTTGACTTCCTCACCCTATCCACCAGCTTTCCACAGGAACGCTGGTGGACAGAGTGAGGAAGTCAAAGGGTTAAGTCTTTGCAGTTGGTGGACAGGATGCTCAAGTCAAAGGGTTATCATTGCAATTCTCGTTGTGTCTGTGTAAGTATACCGATTTTTTTTCGGATGCGTATATGGACGTTGTTTTACTGTAGGTGTGAAAGTTAAATACAGTGGGAAGTGGTATTTACAGTTTGTCTACATTTTCATCAAAGATACTGCGCTGCAAATAGAGATACAAAATAGATTCATAGTCTCTTGCTATCGGGGAATGTTAACCCTTTGACTCGCGCACCCTGTCCACCAGTATCCTGCATTGTCAACCATACTAACAAAGCACAAACATTCCTTTAACTTCCTCAATCTATCCACCAACTTCTGCATGAAGCTGCTAGATAGTGTGAGGGAGTCAAAGGTTAATTTTTTTGCAGTTGGTGGACAGGGTGAGGGAGTCAAAGGTTAAGTTTTTGCAGTTGGTGGGTAGGGTGCGAAAGTCAAAATGTTACAATTGCAATCGTCGTTGTGTTTGTGTGAGCATACCGATTATTCTCGGAAGCGTATATGGACGTTATTTTGCCCACACTGTGTAGATGGTGTGTTGGTGCACAGTCTGTATGTATACGCCGTTTTCTGTGGGCGTGAAAGTTAAATGCAGGCAGAAATGCCATTTACAGTGTGTCTACATTTTCATCAAAGACATTGTGCTGCAAGTAGGCAAACAATATTGATTCATAGTCTCTTGTTATTGGCGGATGTTAACACTTTGACTCCCGCACCCTGTCCACCAGTATCCTGCATTATCAGCAATGCTAACAAAGCAAAAACTTAACCCTTTGACTCCCGCACCCTGTCCACCAGTATCCTGCATTATCAACAATGCTAACAAAGCAAAAACTTAACCCTTTGACTCCCGCACCTGTCCATCAGCATACTGCATTATCAACAATGCTAACAAAGCAAAAACTTAACCCTTTGACTCCCGCACCTGTCCATCAGCATACTGCATTATCAACAATGCTAACAAAGCAAAAACTTAACCCTTTGATTCCCGCACCCTGTCCACCAGTATCCTGCATTATCAACAATGCTAACAAAGCAAAAACTTAATCCTTTGACTACCGCACCCTGTCCACCAGCATCCTGCATTATCAACAATGCTAACAAAGCAAACACTTAACCCTTTGACTCTCTCACCCTGTCCACCAGTATCCTGCATTATCAACAATGTTAACAAAGCAAACACTTAACCCTTTGACTCTCTCACCCTGTCCACCAGTATCCTGCATTATCAACAATGTTAACAAAGCAAAAACTTAACCCTTTGACTCCCGCACCCTGTCCACCAGCATCCTGCGTTATCAACAATGCTAACAAAGCAAAAACAACTCTTTGACTCTCTCACCCTTTCTACCAGCTTTCTACAGGAAACTGGTGGATAGAGTGAGGAAGTCAAAGAGTTAAGTTTTTGCAGTTGGTGGACAGGGTGTGGAAGTCAAAGGTTACATTTGCAATCCTCGTTGTGGTTGTGTAAGCATCCCGATTATTCTCGGAAGCGTGTATGGACAATATTTTGCCTACACAGTGCCGACGATATGTTGCTTCACAAACTGTATATGTATATACCGTTTTCTGGGGCGTAAAAGTTAAATGCAGTCAGAAATGGCATTTACAATTCGTCTACATTTTCATCAAAGATACTGCGCTGAAAATAGAGAAATAAGAAAACAGATTCATGATTTCTTAACATTGACGGGTGTTAAATATCATCATTGCCTTCTCTTTCTTTTCTATTTCTATACCCGTTCGTCCTCTTTGTCCTCCTCTACCCTGTCTTTCTTTGTTTTCTCCTGCTTAATATAAGTCAGTATCGTATAATAGTATTGCCCGGACTCAAGTGGACTCTGCGCATTACACACAACCAGAGTTTTGGTGGAGCACGGAGAACCAAGCTGTTAGCGACCTGACCATATTCCACTGTGTTGTTGAGCAGTCTGCATCTTTGGTGGGCCACAAGCCATCTGTCTGTCTGTCTGTCTGTCTGTCTTCTCTGTCTCTCTCTGTCTGTCTCTTTTTCTGTCTCTGTCTGTCTGTCTGTCTGTTTGTCTATCCTCTCTCTCTCTCTCTCTCTCTCTCTCTCTCTCTCTCTCTCTCTCTCTCTCTCTTTGTGTGTGTGTGTGTTGTGTGTGTGTATTTATATTGTCAGCTTTTTTTCTGTTCTCTAACACCATACTCTCCACTACTAACTCCAACCGCTTTCGTTCTTTGATTCGTAGGCGTTGCAACTTCCAGTCTCAGCTAACAGATCCATGGTCACATGACCAAACCTTCAATGTTAATCGCCTGACGTCACTCGCCCCCTCTCCCCAGCTGAACCAACTTATTGCAACTGGGAACTAGAGAAGAAGAAAAGTTCATGCCAAGACTAATTATACGTAATACATATGTACAATTGTCTAAAATGTCAAAATAAAGGTTTTAAACCATAATCACCGTAATGCCTGAAGATCCTAGTGTTCCCCAAATGTCGCAAAATGTCATAAAGGAAACGGCCTGCACAGCATTTATTGGAATATAATACATGAATATAATTTCCAGGAACTTTATGTCAGAGCAATGGTTACCATGACTTTCAGTTTCAGTTTTCAGTTTCAGTTTCAGTTTCAGTTTCTCAAGAAGACGTCTGCGCGTTCGGAATGAATTCCATATGCACTGACGTCACAGGCGCCATGTGATGGTGATAATGGCACAAGCCTTAAGCCTGCACATAAACCCATGAGCAGGCCCGATCTTGGTCCTACCTAGCCGATGTTTTTCACTAGCCTACATCGTTTATATTTGTATTGTATCAGTCTATCATTGGAGCAATCTTGGTTAAATGTAAATGGCATGTGTATCTGTGCATCTTATCTTCAAAGAAAAGAACAGAAAATCAATAAATGAATAATTAAAGTCTGAATCACAAGACAACTAGCCACTCAGTGTAAACGTGTCTCATATCACAGAAAGCCCCCATCCCCCTCACCCCAGTCAGTGCATAGAGCCTCCACTGCCTAGCAACAACACGAAGACACTATTTCCTTAATCGTAGCCCTGCCAATCTGTGGTTTACCATAAGCATTTACACTGCAATCTGAAGCTGTATCGTTCCTCCTTAAACTAAAATTTGTCTACTGAAGTTTCTGGTCAGTATAATGATAATAACAATAGCAATAACGATGATAGTAATAATGATAATGATAATTTTAATAACAATAACAATAATAATAATAATATAATAATAATAATAATAATAACTATAATAATAATAATAATAATAATAATAATAATGAAAATAACAACACTAACAATGACAGCAGCAACAACGATAACAACAATAATATTAATGATAATATAACAATGATAATAATAACTCCGTTGACAACCAAACTCCATGGCTGCAGACAGGAGCTGGAAAAGACGGCTGCATTCATCGCCCGGACTCAGATGCTTGTGTAGCAGCGTACGCCAAGAAGAAAAAGAAGAAGAAGAATGACAATAATGATGATAATAATAGTAGTAATAATAATGATAATGATGATGATAATATGGCGCCAAATCTTGACAATTCAAATCAAAGCGCACCCACGCACCAGACGTACGCGTTCAATCAACGCAGACTACCTTACTACACGCGAAAAAAAAAATAGTTTCAGTATAGCATAATTCAGTCTCAAAATATATATCTCCACACACACACACACACACACACACACACACACACACACACACACACACACACACACACACACACACACACACACATACACACACACACACACACACACACACACACACACACACACACACACACACACACACACACACACACACACACACACACATTGAACTAGATTGCTAAAGTTAAAACCAACAAGTTATATAGTGTTTACTATTCTCAGTGGCAGCAGGTTGTAACTTGCCTGGAATTGTTCTTGCAAAGGCCACTACTGATAAACCTTGCTTGTGTAACAGGTGTTGCCTATGCTTCAGGCGTCTTCCTGATCAGTTTTCAGCACCAATTGTAGATGGAGAACATATGGATCCTTCTCAATGTAATCAACAATTTTTAAGTTTAAAAATTTTACACTGGTCGTACGCGCCAGCCTTGTGGTCTCTAAACAGGACACGGAAATAGCAAAGATGTGGACCTGCGCAGTGCAACATGTGGCTGCCCCTATTCCATGGGGATTTCACGTCATGTAGACTTATGATATCATCCATCATCTCCCTCCTTCCACTGCTCTGTTCCTTGGGATTCTGCCAAAAAATGATCCCCACTGTGGTTGTGCGTCTGGGCATTTTCCCCCTGTATATAGACAAAAAGGACAAATAGTTTTGGCGAATATAATGTAATAGGTGCCAGTCGGCCTCGAAAAAATATTGATCAGTATCCTGTCTGTGTCCAGGGGCTGTTAGAGCAGGTCTCCTGTGGCTGTAGAGGCTGAAATGTGAATATTTTGTCCTGGCACATATGAAGGTGCTATTTTGTCTGTGTGCAGGCTGTCTGCCATATGTGACAGCCCGCTCTCTACTTTGCCCGTTGGTGTGGGTTTTGGATGGTGATGAGCCAGAAGTCTTTGGTGTGTCTAATGTGCGATCATCATGAAATGACTTTATGTCATTGGCATTAACCACGGCTTTATCACAATCACCAT
>CM060311.1:3255036-3262536 GCA_030674185.1 Monoplex corrugatus | reverse complement strand
CATATCTTATATAAATGAATATCCCAATAACCAGAAAACGACGCAGGTCTACCTCAATGACAAACGGTCACAAATTATATTCTAGACCACGTTTTACAGCAAAACCCCCTTGTGACAATCCAAATCAATAAACAAAATATTATTCCAGACTGTTCTGGCATCCCGCAGACGGTATCCAATAACTGTGAGGGCTCAGAACTCTCTCTGCATGATGCTGAATGTCACAGTGTTAAATGCCACTGGAACGCTGATGTGTGCAAAGCACAGACACTTAGTGATGATAATTAGCTCAGGCTTCCTGCTCGGCCATCACCACCATTTGGGCTTTTTCGTGTTTCAAACTACTGTTCAACAAATACTGTTGTACGAGTTTTGCGTTTCACTCTCTCTATCTCTGTCTGTCTGTCTGTCTGTCTGTCTGTCTGTCTGTCTCTGTCTCTCTTTTTCTATCCCTCTCTCTTTCTCTCTTTCTCTGTCTCTCTTTCTGTCTGTCTGTCTGTCTCTCTCTCTTTTTCTATCCCTCTCTCTCTCTTTCTCTGACTGTCTGTCTGTCTTTCACTTTGTCTGTCAGTCTTTCTCTATGTCTGTTTGTCTGTCTGTATGTCTGTCTGTCTTTCTCTGTCTGTATGTATGTCTGTCCTCTCTGTCTGTCTGTCTTTCTGTTTGTCTTTCACTCTGTCTGTCTGCCTCTGTCTGTCTCAATCTGTCTCTGTCTGTCTGTCTGTCTGTCTCCCTCTCTCTCCCCTTGTCTTTGTCTCCCTCTCTGTTTCTGTCTATCCGTTTGTCTGTCTGTCTCTCTTTCTCTCTTTCCCACTATTCCCATGTCTCTCTTTCTCTGTCTCTCTGTCTTTATCTGACTGTCTGAATCTCTCCCTCTCTCTGACTCTGTCTGTCTGTCTCTGTCTCTCTCTGTCTGTCTCTGTCAGCCTCTCTCTGTCTCTATTTCTGTCTCTGTCTTTGTATGTAAGTGTACGTATGTATGGGTGTGTATTTATGTATGCGTATGATTGTGTATGTGTGTCAGTATGTGTGTATGTGTACTTATGTGTATGTGTGTGTATGTACATGTGTGTATGTGTGTATGTGTTTGTGTGTGCATATGTGTATGTGAGTATGTGTGTATGTTTTGTGTGTGTGTGTGTGTGTGTGTGTGTGTGTGTGTGTGTGTGTGTGGTGCATATAAAATTATGTGTATGTGTGTGTATGTGTGTATGTGTGTGTGTGTGTGTGCACTGTGACTCAGGAATCAAGATGTCAGCAATACACACGCTTTGGTATTTTGTCAAATGTCACCAGACGTCTGCATTGTGTGTGACCAGGACAAGTGTTGCACTGTTCCTGCAGTGTCTGCTACGTCACACCTATGTATGGGATCAATGGGAGGTATGGGAAGTAACAGTAGGCCTACCATCTACATCATTCCTGGTCTTTCCACTCCCTCCACAGTTTTCTTCTTAACTTCGTCATTCTTCTTCTCAGCCTCAATCTGCTGCCCATCCCCTCTCCACCCTCTGCCTCTCCGCATCATTGTTTGTTTTGGGTTTTTTTTTCCTGCGAAGGTGCATGCTTTCTGAGAACAGTTATAGAATAGAATGGAATGAAAGTCGTATAAACTTTATGCAAATGAAAAGAAGGCATCGTGAATTGACAATAAAAGGTATGTCTAAGTAAAAATGCTGTTGGGAACAAGACAACAACAATAACAACAGCAACATCAACAAGAACGGCAGTGATTATGATGATGATGATGATGATGATGATGATGATGATTATGATGATGATGATGATGATGATTATGATGATGATGATGATGATGATGATGATGATGATGATGATGATGATGATGATGATGATGATGATGATGATGATGATGATGATGATGATGATGATGACGACGATTACGATGATGATGATGATGATGATGATGATGATGATGATGATGATGATGATGATGATGATGATGATGATGAATCGGTATTCTAATACGGTTATGTAAACCTATACAATACTTTAAGAGATGGTGATAACAAACGCAGACAAATGTAGCTTCTGTAAGTTTGAAAATAAAATCAGTAAATGTATATTTTTAAATGTAATATCAGCCACTGATTTTGGTAGATAATTTCAAATACGTTTTACACTAAATTGAACGGGTTTCTCTTAGATTACAGAAAACCTGTGTTGCTCTGGAAATGGAAAAAAAAATTGCTTGTCTTGATCTAGTTTCTTCTTCAGTCAGTATTTTCAATTATTTTTCTTCAAATTTTTATCTCTAATTATCTTATTATTTATCTTCGATTATTTACAATATGATTGAGCTCCTTTATTTAAAGAGCAAATCTGGTTAATATGTACATTTTGTTCGTATTTCATTCTTGATAGGATCAATGATTTATTGTCTTGTTTTAAGTGCATATTCTAAATATGTAATGAACGTTTTTCATGCATGTGTCAGTTACATGCTGCACTGCATCTTTATTATTGACTTCTACTGATGCACTTTTGTTGTATGTGTGATTATCATATTTTCTTTCCACGTACATATTGACATAATGTTTGTTTTTGGTTTTTTTTTTGCTTTTGTGTGTTTTAAATTTGGTTTGTGGTTTGGTGTTTTTTTTGTGGGGGGTTGTGTTTTTTTTGGGTTTTTTTGGTTTGTTTGGGAACGGGTGAAATACCGGGTTTTGTGTGTGTGTGTTGTGTTGTTTGTGTGTGTTGGAGAGGGGTGTGTGTGTGTGTGTGTGTGTTGTGTGTGTGTATGTGTTGATGAGTGTGTTTGGTGTGGTGTGTGTGTGTGTGTGATGTGTGTGTTGTGATGTGGTGTTTGTGTTGTATGTTTTGATGGGTGTGTGGGTTTCTTGGTTTTGTTTTTTAAAGAGAGGGAGAAAAACAGACAAATGGGGTTTAAGTTGAAATAAAAGAGAAAAGTTATTTTTTTTAAATAACCACCATTTTGGTAATTAATTTCTAGTTTTCATTTGTGGTTTTTTGTTGGGTTTGTGTTGTTGGTGGGTGCTGTTTTGTCTGTTTTCTTTTGGTGCTTTTTCAAAATTTTTTCAATTTTTTTAATTATCCTTATTTTCTTCGAAAATACATTGAAAAACCCTTTTAAAAAAAGAAGACCTGGTTAATTGTTCTTTTGTTGGTTTTCATTTAAGACATGTTTTTTTGGGGAAAGGATATCAATTATGAAGGGAACTATTCTTAATTGGCAGTAATATGCTGCATTCCTTTAAAAAATTAGTGACAATTGTTTAAATTGGAAAAAAATTTTTTCAGGCATAGCTAATCATAGGGTTACAATTTAAGGTAAACATAAGAAAATTTTCCTTGTTCGGGTCAAAGAACAAATGTTTAAAGTTTTTATGCGCTTGGACAAATTTTACAAAAAAAGTGTAATTTTTAAACCACGAAGAGTTTAACAAAAAGAAAGGTACAGCTGAAAAAAACCCAACAAACCAGAAAAACAATATCAAACACAAAAAACCCAAACAAAGAAAAAAAATCAAACTTTAATTCCTAAAAAAGGAGCAACACGGTTTTGAAAAGAGAACCCTTTCTTTTGGGAAAAAGATTATTTTTAAAAAATCTTTGGCCTAACATCTCCTTTTCCCATTTCCATCTGCCTTCCATTCCATAAACCTATTTCCCCCAAATGCCCGTCAAAAAGACCAAACCATAATTAAACTCAAATGTCCCCACCAGGGGCGACAGACCTGTGGCCAACAGCCCGTACCAAACCTCGCCAAGATGGAAAAACTGCCAGCCCCGGCAGGAATTGGTTTACAAGCGTAACCAAGAAAAAAGAGAAAAATATTTTAAAAGGCCAAGACCGGCTCGCGTTTTGGACGGAAACAAATTCAATCCGGGCGCATTGCGGGATGCTGAACGGCCATGGGGAATTCAGCCTTACGTAAATTAACAAAAATTGACTCCTCTTTATTGAACCGGCAGGACCCCCAGGGTAGATTGCTCCAGCATTTTTCTAGGAGGTTTTTGACGGGAAAAAAATTAAAAACTGTGATTTAAAAAAGCATGATACCTACAACCACTTAAAATTTTTCTCATTTTCAATCAGGTTTCCCCCTTAACCTTTTTAATTCTTTCTTTCTTTTTTTAGTCTCTTATGTCTTTTTCTTCTTGTTGTGTTACTGTTATTTTATTTTTTTTTTTGTTTTTGTTTCCCTATTTTTGTTTTTGGGTTTTGTTAGTGTGGGTTTTTTGTGTTGTTTTTTTTTTTGGGTGTTGTTTTTTTGTTTAATTCTGTTTTTTTGTTGTTTCTTTTTTTTTTTTGTGGTTTTTTTTGTTGTTTTTTTTGGGGACCCTCCCCCTCTAAAGGGGAAAAAAATCCCCCTTCATGGGGGCTCTGGGGATGATTTTAGTGTTACCCTTTTTGGGCTTGGAAATGTAATTGTTTTTGTTGGGGGGTTTTTGGTTTTTTGGGGGGGGGGGGGGGTTTGGTGTTTGGGGGCCCGGGGGTTGTGCAAAAATTTGCTGGCCCCCCAAGGGTTCGGGAAATTAAAAAAGGAATGTAATTGTTTTTTCCCTGGGGTAACCCCCTGGTGTTTTTTTTAAATCGTCTTCATATGAAAGGTTTCCCCCTTGTGCGGGAACCTTCTTAGAGGTTGTGGGTGTGTGGGTTTTTTGGTTGTTTGGGGGGGTTGTAAAATTTTGGGGTGGTTTGGGGGTTTTGGGGGTTTTTGCCGAAGGATTTTTTTGGGTGTGGGGGGTTCTGTTGGTGAAATTTCATTTATTGTCGCGTGTGTGTTGTCCCCGGTGTGAAGACCCCCGGTGGTGAGGTGGCCGGTGGGGGGAAAGCGAGAAGGGTTTTTCCTAGAGCGGGTTTAGAGGTAGCAAAAAGCTGGTTTTCCTGGTAAGTTTGATCACTATTTGTCTGTCTGCGGGTTGCGGGCCTGCGGTCTTGTTTTTCTGTGTTGCGGGCACCAAACACCTGCTTTTTACTCTCCCTCTTCTCTTTATTTTTCTTATTTCCCCCGGGAAACTCCTTTGTCTATTTTTAACTCGGGTCGCCCTGCTTGCGTTCCGCTGGGCTATGTCATCTCCCTTCCCAAAAAACAACGTCGGGGAAAAAAGATAGGGGGTAATTTTTTAAAATGGAAACACTGGTTTAAAGAGAGAACCTACCGCGTTTAGCCGAAGAACAGGAATAAAAAAGGGGAAGGGAGAAAGTTTTGGTGGGTTGGCCTGGCACTATCCACCCACTTACGAACTATGGCGCCCCCCCTGTCCTGCTAATGAAAAACCCGTTTATATACTAGATGTCTTCCGGTTGAAAAAGGGGGGTGGGGTGTGTGTTTTTTGTGGGTGAGGGTGGGAGGGGGTTTTTTGCCCGGGTTTGGAGTTGTGTAGGTACGCAGGGGGGAGGTTTGGGGGGTGGGGGAAGGGGTTTGTGCTGAACTTTGTCTCCCTCTTGGGTTGGGGGGGGGGGGGTTGGAATGCGTGGGGGTGTGGTGACAGGGAAGAGTTCAGTAGGAAATGGTGAGTTTACCGATCTGTAAAAGTTTGGAGCCCCAAAGGTTAATTTTTTGGATGACATAAAATCTGTTGTCTGCCGCTCATTTTTTGGTCCCTTAAACAAAATAACATATCTTCGCTTTCTCTCTCTTCCTCTCTTTTTTCCTCTTTTTCTGTCTTCCCTTTTGTCTCTGTCTGTCTGTCTTTCCCCCCCCTCTCTTTCTTTGTTTTTTCTCCCCCTCTCCCCTCCTTTCTTTGTTTCTCTTTTTGTTGGCTTTTTTTGCTGCCTTTCCTTCTTTCCTTAATACCCTCCGTTAAATTAAATTTTATTCACTTCACGTCCCTCTTTATCTCTGTCTTCTTCTTCTTCTTCTTCTTCC
The DNA here is from genome assembly GCA_030674185.1 of Monoplex corrugatus. Classification (NCBI taxonomy): domain Eukaryota; kingdom Metazoa; phylum Mollusca; class Gastropoda; order Littorinimorpha; family Ranellidae; genus Monoplex; species Monoplex corrugatus. The sequence goes on along the minus strand of CM060311.1, from coordinate 3,256,681 downwards.
TTCCTCTCTTTTTCTCTTTCTTTTTCCCCTTCCTCCTCCTCCCCTCCTCCTCCTCTCCTCCCCAATGGCCAATCCGGTTTTTACCTGTTGCCTTTATCCTCTCAAAAAAATTTCCACAATAAAAAGAAAAACCCCTAAATTTCCCCCGGAAAAAATAGGGGGAGGAAAAAAAGGGGGGAATGATGGGGGGGGCAGGGAAGATGGAATACAAGGTTTTGGATACGGAAGGGGGGAACTTTGTTCCCTTTTTTTTAAACGTTTCGTTTTTATGGCTTCCTTCTATGCGTGTGTTTTAAAGGGGGTTTGGCTGTCCTAAGGGAGGTTGGTTTGGTGGTTTGTGTCTTTGGTGTGGGGTGGTGTTTTGTGTGTGGGGTTGTGTGTGTGGTGTGTGTGTGTGTTGTGTGTGTGGTGTGTGTGTGTGTGTGTGTGTGTGTGTTGTGGTGTTGTGTGTTGGTGTGTGTGTGTGTGTGTGTGTGTGTGTGGTGTTTGTATGTGTGTGTGTTGTGTGTATTTGGTGTGTGTTTGTTGTGTGGGGTTGTGGGGTGTGTGTGTGGTGTGTGTGTGTGTGTTGTGTTTGTGTGTGTGGTGGTGTGTGTGTGTGTGTGGTTTTGGTGCCCTTGTGTGTGTTTTACTTGTGTGTGTAGTGTGTTGTACGTGTGTATGTGTTGTGTGGTGTGTGTGTGTGTTGTGTGTGTGTGTGTGTGTGTGTGTGTGTTTGTGTGTGGGATTGGGGGGGGTGTGGTGGGGAAAGGGGGGTAGGAAGGTGAAGAGTGTACTGTAAGCGGGGTAGGTTGATTTTTTTTTTTTTTGATATCATTATTTGTCTGTTTTTCTCTTTCTTTCTTTTTTTTTTTTGGTTTTGGACAATTTTGGGGTCTTCTTTTCCTTTTTTTCTTATTCCTCTTTTCTTGTCTTCTCTCTCTGTCCCTCTATTTTCTTGTTTTCTTCCTGCCAATTCTCTTTTTCCTCTTGTGTTCTGCCTTCTCTGCTGCCTTCTTCTGTCTGTCTGTCTGTCTGTCCTCTCTCTCTTTTTTCTTCTGTTTCTCTCTCCTCACTCCTCCTTCTCCTTTCCTTTTCTCTCTGTCTCCTTCTTCTCTCTCTCTCCCCTGTTTGTCTCTTTCTCGCTTTTCCTCTTTCTGTCTTCTTCGTCACCTTTTCCTTTAGAATAAAACTTAAATTTTTTAAAACTCATTTTAAATTTTTGACCTTGCAACACTCCCCCAGTATTCGTTCAAGAAAAAAAAAAAGAAGGGAGAGTTAGAAGAAAAGGGGGGTTTTTAGATGCTGGATGCTCCCACCCACTGTGTCTGGAATTTTTTCCCTGGAGCGCGTTGTTTTTTTATTGGTTTTCAGAATTGTTTTAATTGAAATTTGGTTGGTCCTTATATGAAGGTTGTGGTTTGTTTTTTTATATATATAATGTTGTTTGTGTTGTGTGTGTGTTGTGTGTGTGTTGTTTGTGTGTGTGGGGTGTGTGTGTGTGTGTGTGTTGTGTTGTGTGTGTGTGTGTTGCTGTGTTGTGGTGTGGGTTGTGTGTGTGTGTTGGGGTTGTGGTGTGTGTTGTGTGTGTGTGTGGTGTGTTGGGTGTTGGTGTTTTGTTGTGTGGTGTGGGGTTTTATGTGGTGTTGTGTGTGGTGTGGTGTGT
>CM060311.1:3247536-3250036 GCA_030674185.1 Monoplex corrugatus | reverse complement strand
AGAAATAGGCAGACAGACAGAGACAGAGAGAAATAGACAGGCAGACAAACAGAGACAGAGAGAAATAGGCAGACAGACAGAGACAGAGAGAAATAGATAGGCAGACAGACAGAGACAGAGAGAAATATATAGGCAGACAGACAGAGACAGAGAGAAATAGGCAGACAGAGACAGAGAGAAATAGATAGGCAGACAGACAGAGACAGAGAGAAATAGATAGGCAGACAGACAGAGACAGAGAGAAATAGATAGGCAGACAGACAGAGACAGAGAGAAATAGGCAGACAGACAGAGACAGAGAAAAATAGACAGGCCGACAGACAGAGACAGAGAAATAAATAGATAGACAGACAGAGAGAAATAGATAGGCAGACAGACAGAGACAGAGAGAAATAGATAGGCAGACAGACAGAGACAGAGAGAAATAGATAGGCAGACAGACAGAGACAGAGAGAAATAGATAGGCAGACAGACAGAGAGAGAGAGAAATAGATAGGCAGACAGAGACAGAGAGAAATATGCAGACAGACAGAGACAGAGAGAAATAGATAGGCAGACAGACAGAGACAGAGAGAAATAGATAGGCAGACAGAGACAGAGAGAAATAGATAGGCAGACAGACAGAGACAGAGAGAAATAGATAGGCAGACAGACAGAGACAGAGAGAAATATATAGGCAGACAGACAGAGGCACAGATAAATAGATAGGCAGACAGACAGAGACAGAGAGAAATAGATAGGCAGACAGAGACAGAGAGAAATAGATAGGCAGACAGACAGAGACAGAGAGAAATAGATAGGCAGGGAGACAGACAGAGAGAAATAGATAGGCAGACAGACAGAGACAGAGAGAAATAGATAGGCAGACAGACAGAGACAGAGAGAAATAGATAGGCAGACAGACAGAGACAGAGAGAAATAGGCAGACAGACAGAGACAGAGAGAAATAGATAGGCAGACAGACAAACACAGAGAGAAATAGGCAGATAAACAGAGACAGAGAGAAATAGGCAGACAGACAGAGACAGAGAGAAATAGATAGGCAGACAGAGACAGAGAGAAATAGGCAGACAGACAGAGACAGAGAGAAATAGATAGGCAGACAGACAGAGACAGAGAGAAATATATAGGCAGACAGACAGAGACAGAGAGAAATAGGCAGACAGAGACAGAGAGAAAAAAATAGGCAGACAGACAGAGACAGAGAGAAATAGATAGGCAGACAGACAGAGACAGAGAGAAATAGATAGGCAGACAGACAGAGACAGAGAGAAATAGGCAGACAGACAGAGACAGAGAAAAATAGACAGGCCGACAGACAGAGACAGAGAAATAAATAGATAGACAGACAGAGAGAAATAGATAGGCAGACAGACAGAGACAGAGAGAAATAGATAGGCAGACAGACAGACAGAGAGAAATAGATAGGCATACAGACAGAGTCAGAGAGAAATAGATAGGCAGACAGACAGAGACAGAGAGAAATATATAGGCAGACAGACAGAGACAGAGAGAAATAGATAGGCAGACAGACAGAGACAGAGAGAAATAGATAGGCAGACAGAGACAGAGAGAAATGGATAGGCAGACAGACAGAGGCACATATAAATAGATAGGCAGACAGACAGAGACAGAGAGAAATAGATAGGCAGACAGAGACAGAGAGAAATAGATAGGCAGACAGACAGAGACAGAGAGAAATAGATAGGCAGGAAGACAGACAGAGAGAAATAGATAGGCAGACAGACAGAGACAGAGAGAAATAGATAGGCAGACAGACAGAGACAGAGAGTAATAGATAGGCAGACAGACAGAGACAGAGAGAAATAGGCAGACAGACAGAGACAGAGAGAAATAGATAGGCAGACAGACAAACACAGAGAGAAATAGGCAGATAAACAGAGACAGAGAGAAATAGGCAGACAGACAGAGACAGAGAGAAATAGATAGGCAGACAGAGACAGAGAGAAATAGGCAGACAGACAGAGACAGAGAGAAATAGATAGGCAGACAGTGACAGAGAGAAATAGACAGACAGACAGACAGAAAGAGCCAGCTAAGGCACTAGGTAAACACATTGGCACACTTGTCCATAAAGGTCTATCAGTGTAGTTGCCTGTACTGACAACCAATTAAAACCCAGAAAACAAAACGAAGTCATCAGGACTATTCACTTACTTGTTTCCGCCTCACCTGTTGGACTGTCTCCTTCCGTAGTAGTACTTTTTTTTCTCTCTCTCACCTTCCATCCACTTGACCTATTTTGCAGTCATCCTCATCCACATCTTCTTCTTCCTCCTCTTCCTCTTCCATCTCTTCCTCCAAGCAGACAATGCTATTCATTAGACGTTTCCGTTTCACCTGCTGAGACTGTCTCCTTCCGTGGTTGTGTATTTTCTGTTCTTCTTTTTCCTTCTTTTCCTTTTCTGTGTTTTGTGGTGCTTTTGTTTTGTTTGTTTGGTTGGTTGGTTGCTTGTGTGTGTGTGTGTGTGTGTGTGTG
>CM060311.1:3237536-3240036 GCA_030674185.1 Monoplex corrugatus | reverse complement strand
AAATATAGTATCTTTACTTATTTCTTTATTTACCGTATAATGTCTTTCACAAGTTATCTCACTCAAAATACACGTTCTTTTTTAACTTTCATTATTTACCTGATGAAGTCTTTCATGAGTTCTTTCCCTCAAAATACATTCCTTTTTTGTATTTCTCTATTTACTCATTCTTTTGTGTGAATTTATCCATTCATTTGTACATTCATCAATATGATCAAATGGTTTGGTCACCTGACCATGATGGCAGTCAACTAACAATTTTTCCAGCCTACAACACTAGATGCTCAAGCTTCAGAGTCAGAGGAAGACCACGGCAAAAGACGAATAGATGGAGCGACACACACACTCCACGTTTACAACATGTTTCTTTGCCAGGCTTCCCATTTCAAAACAAATGTGACTGCCCGCGTTCAAGCAAACAGGAACCAGAAAAAAAAAAAACACGAAAAAAAGACTTAGAACGTGTATTTTTAATACAAGACGAGACACGCAAATTTTCGCCAACTGGCCTTTGTTAGGCGTAAGATCTAGTGTTAGTTTGTTTGTTTGTGATCTTACGATAGACAAAGGCCAGTTGGCCAAAACATTTGCGCCTATCTTGTCTTGTTGTATTAAATACGCGTTCTTATTCTTTTTTCGTGTTTTAATCTGGTTTCAGGCTTTCAATGTTAACTAAAGACTCCCAGGAAGAAGATATTAAACCTCTAGAACAGATGAACGGAACAATAAAATAAGATCGGAACTGTAAAGTTAAGCATACTTGTCTATGTCATATATGTATCTATCTGCTAAATCATTGCACTGACATGAGCATGCCATTAAATTTGCCAGTTCACCCTGATATCGAGACCCGTCGCCTTCACCAAGAGTCAAAAGGTTCGGACATCTGAACGCACTGCAGTGATGTCGCCTTTTTCAATCCTTTTCTCCCACTGGATGAAGCAGCAGGAAGTTTTTTTGTTTGTTTTTTCTCTCTACTAATTTTCGTATTTTGCGTTTATTCTTTTGTGATCTTACATTTACACTTGACAAAGGCCAGTTGGCCGAAAATGTGCACTTGTCTTGTCTCCTTGTATTAAATACGTGTTCTGATTCTATTTTCGTGTTTTTTTGTTTTTCTGATTCGATGTGGCCTCTGTCAATTGGTTTCAGGAGACATGGCTGACTACAACTTTGCTGACCATCATGATTCGATGTGGCCTCTGTCAAGTGGAGATACAGGAGACATGGCTGACTACAACTTTGCTGACCATCATGATTCGATGTGGCCTCTGTCAAGTGGAGATACAGGAGACATGGCTGACTTCAACTTTGCTGACCATCATGATTCGATGTGGCCTCTGTCAAGTGGAGATACAGGAGACATGGCTGACTACAACTTTGCTGACCATCATGATTCGATGTGGCCTCTGTCAAGTGGAGATACAGGAGACATGGCTGACTACAACTTTGCTGACCATCATGATTCGATGTGGCCTCTGTCAAGTGGAGATACAGGAGACATGGCTGACTACAACTTTGCTGACCATCATGATTCGATGTGGCCTCTGTCAAATGGAGATACAGGAGACATGGCTGACTACAACTTTGCTGAACATCATGACAGCCAACAGGAACAAAACCAAACGGCCACATTCACTGCCAGATGTGACCTGACCACGTAGATGGCTAATGAAAGAAAAAAAGAAAGAAAGAAACAGGAAGAAGGAGAAGACGAAGAAGAAGAAGAAGAAGAAGAAGAACAAGAACAAAAAACAAGAAGAACAAGAACAAGAACAAGAGGAACAATAAAGAGAAGAAGAGGAAGGACGAGGAGAAAGAGGCTGAGGGGATAAGAAGAAGAAAAAAAAAGACGAAGAAGAAGAAAGAAAGAAAGAAATAAACAAAAGAACACACACGAAGAAAAGAAGAAAAAGACAAGAAAGACAAGAAGAAGAACAACAACAAAAACAAGAACAAGAACAACAAGAACTCCAAGAACAAGAACACGAACACGAAGAACAAGAACAAGAACAAGAACAAAAAGAACAACAAGAACAACGAGAACAACAAGAAGAAGAACTCAAGATCCTATTAAAATGTGTTTCTGTAAATTTCCATACCTACTGTGGTTGCATATTTTCCTGCCGCCTGCACAAAATTCACAAATAGGATGAATTACTCCTGGCATCAATGACACAGATGGCAAGAAAGAGAGGATACAGCACACTTCCCTGGGGAGCTCCATCAGATACAATGGCCGAGCGGGACACGATGCTTTTTGCTGTTCATCTTTGATGTCTGCTGACGAGAAAAAATCGATATTTTAAGCCAGCCATTGTTCCATAGTCTCGAGAGGTTCATATTTCCCAACTAAGCAGGGACAAATAGCCAGAATAACTGGTCCTTACAGTGCAACTGTCTGTCCAAATCTTAACTAGGTGGTTAAGCTAGTCTAACAATTTCCCTTTTTATAAAAGCATCACCTCATGCAAAATAACAGCAAATGACAAAACCTTGG
>CM060311.1:3227536-3232536 GCA_030674185.1 Monoplex corrugatus | reverse complement strand
ACAAGCCACAGAAGTGTTTCAAGCAGAAGCATGTCTGCACATATGTTAGACCCCAGAGGTCGGAAAAACAGACTTCAGCCTTTACTCTTGAGGTCGGTGCCAAGTCAGGATGGAAACCAGACTTTCCCTCTGGACGTGTGGTGTCTTAACCACTTGGTTGTTGCGTCCATCGTCTCTAGAATCATTTTTTTGTTGATGAGTCATTGGGTTAAGAGTTTTCTGTAACCACCTAACACTTTCCAGGAAAAACAGAATCAGAATGTGTATTTGATACAACAAGGACAGACAGGTGCAAATTTTCGACCAAATGGACTTTCTCAAGCGTACACGTAAGATCACAGATGAACACACTGTGTCTGTCTGTCTGTCTGTCTGTCTGTCTGTCTGTCTGTCTCTGTCTCTGTCTCTCTCTCTGTGTCTCTGTCTCTCTCTCTGTGTCTCTGTCTCTGTCTCTCTCTCTCTCTCTCTCTCTCACACACACACACACACAAACACGCACACACACACACACACACACGCACACACACACACACACACACACACACACACACACACACACACACAAGGATTTAAGTCATGTTCTCGTATTAGACGAAGCAGCAGTGAAGTTTTAGCCTTTTTCTCCAAAGTTTTGTTGGTGATATTGCGTGTATGCTTGACAAAGGCCAGTTGGCCGAAAATTTGTGCCTGTCTTATCTTGTGGTATTAAATACACGAACATTTGTGCCTGTCTTATCTTGTATGAAATACGCGTTCTGATTCTATTTTCGTGTTTCCCTGGTTCCTGTTTGCTTGAATGTGGGCAGTCACACTTGTTTTGGATTTCACCTAACATTTTGCACTGGGTTAAATTAAAGGTTTTCTGTCACCAGTTAACACTTTGCACTGGGTTCAGGGTTTTCTGTCACCACTTAACGTGTTGCACTGGGTTAAAGGTTTTCTGTAACGACCTAACACTTTGCACTGGATTAAGGGTTTTCTGTCACTAATCAACACTTTCCACTGGGTTAAAGGTTTTTTGTCACCACTTAACACTTTGCACTGGGTTCAAGGTTTTCTGTCACCACTTAACACTTAACACTGAGTTCAGGGTTTTCTGTCACCACTTAACACTTAACGCTGGGTTCAGGGTTTTTCTGTCACCACTTAACACTTAAAACTGGGTTCAGGGTTTTCTGTCACCACTTAACACTTAACAACGGGTTCAAGGTTTTCTGTCACCACTTAACATGTTGCACTGGGTTCAGGGTTTTCTGTCACCACTTAACACTTAACACTGGGTTCAGGGTTTTCTGTCATCAGTTAACACTTAACAACGGGTTCAAGGTTTTCTGTCACCACTTAACACTTAACACTGGGTTCAGGGTTTTCTGTCACCAGTTAACACTTAACAACGGGTTCAAGGTTTTCTGTCACCACTTAACACTTAACACTGGGTTCAGGGTTTTCTGTCATCAGTTAACACTTAACAACGGGTTCAAGGTTTTCTGTCACCACTTAACACTTAACACTGGGTTCAGGGTTTTCTGTCACCACTTAACACTTAACAACGGGTTCAAGGTTTTCTGTCACCACTTAACACTTAACGCTGGGTTCAGGGTTTTCTGTCACCACTTAACACTTAACGCTGGGTTCAGGGTTTTCTGTCACCACTTAACATTGGGTTAAAGGTTTTCTGTCACCACTTAACACTTAACACTGGGTTCAGGGTTTTCTGTCACCACTTAACAACGGGTTAAAGGTTTTCTGTCACCATTTAACACTTAACACTGGGTTCAGGGTTTTCTGTCACCACTTAACATTGGTTAAAGGTTTTCTGTCACCACTTAACACTTAACGCTGGGTTCAGGGTTTTCTGTCACCACTTAACATTGGGTTAAAGGTTTTCTGTCACCACTTAACACTTAACACTGAGTTCAGGGTTTTCTGTCACCACTTAACATTGGGTTAAAGGTTTTCTGTTACCACGTAACACTTAACGCTGGGTTCAGGGTTTTCTGTCACCACTTAACATTGGGTTAAAGGTTTTCTGTCACCACTTAACACTTAACACTGGGTTCAGGGTTTTCTGTCACCACTTAACATTGGGTTAAAGGTTTTCTGTCACCACTTAACACTTAACACTGGGTTCAGGGTTTTCTGTCACCACTTAACATTGGGTTAAAGGTTTTCTGTCACCACTTAACACTTAACACTGGGTTCAGGGTTTTCTGTCACCACTTAACACTTTGTACTTAACGTGTTGTACTGTCTTTGTTATGTAAGATTCATTTCTCTTGAGCGGGTTGGTTGATTCTTTTGATAGAGCCATGGTCCTATGACATGATATCTCAAGTTGTATCCCAACCGTCAATTGAAAAACACCTTGCCTGATCGCTGCGTATTGTAATGCTTCCATCATTCTAGTGGTGTCAGCTGAGTGTTTAAAATGTCTCTTCTCCCTCCTCCACATTTCAAGACTTTGACAGTGTTTAACTCTATTGTGACTGCACTTGCCACAGTTGAGCTCTCCTGCTGGCCTAGGGCTGCCACACTGAAATCACTGAGAACAGGGTGCAAGTGAACTTATCCATCGACTTTAGACAAAGAAACCGGCAAAACGTAGCTGAAGCGTTCAACGGAAGTTCCCTCCCCAAAGGAAGGAACTGCCAACTACTGAATTATTAGCATAACAAAAGTAGAGGGAGTTATATACCCTAGACCGTCTGTTACTATGATTGAAGCAGTCCGTCCTCAATGAGAGCTCAGCTGTTACTTCGATCGAAGTAGCCCGTCGTCAAAGAGTTAAGGTGTTGTGCTGGCTCAGGGATCCTGCCAGGTAACTGATGGCACATTTGGATGGAGTGTGTCATACACAGAATTGTCTGAATGCAATAAATCCCTCTGGTACAAACTTCAAACACCAAACTCCACTGTCTTGACAATCGTGGTGCAGCGCATAAGGATTTACCCATACAAATTAGTGGTGGTGTGTGGGTTAAGTGGTGCGTGTGGTCTGATGGTTAAAATTCCTGCCAACGACATGAGAAATCTTTTGTTTGATTCGTCTTATCGTTTCAATCATGATCTACCTGCTAGCTTTTCGGATTGGATGGATTCACATGCTGAGTTCCCGGGTCCAGCAGGTACTCAGCACACGTTAAATATCCCATGGCAACAAAAAAGAGTTGTTCCTGGTTAATTGTGGTTAGTAAAAATTCCGCCTTTAGTTGTAAACAGAAATGTACGCATACAGTAAAACAATAAAACAAAAAGAAAAAGAAAGAAAAAAAGTAAAAGAAAAAACAACAACAACAAAGTAGTATGAAGAGTGGGGGAGGGATTATACTGAGGCGAAACACATTTTCCAAGAAGACCAGCCCGAATTTTACTGTGTAAATCAGTTGTCACAAAAGGAAAAAAACAAACAAACGAACAAACAAACAAACGAACGAACGAACGAACGAACGAAAGAACAAACAAACATAAACCGCAATAAATGATTGCACATTCAGAGAACCAGAAATTGAGATTGTTGTAAGATGAATTACATTCCATGTGTCCTTTTGTTTGTTTTTCTCATCTCCACGTTTTTCTCTACCTATCTGTCTGTCTGTCTGTCTGTCTGTCTGTCTGTCTGTTTCTATCTCTCTGTCTGTCTCGCTGTCTCTGTTTCTGTCTGTCTGTCTGTCTCTCATTCTCTTTGTGTGTGTGTATATGTGTGTGTGTGGGTATGTGAGTGTTTGTGAGTGTGGGTGTGTGTCTATCTATATCTGTCTCTATCGCTGTCTCTCCATTTTATGAGGAAGGGGGATTTGGAGCACCTGGTCACAACGGGAAAGCTGGAGGGAAAGAGAACACCAGGTAGACCCAGGGAGAAAATGCTGGACGGACTTGCAGAGTGGCTGGGGACAGGGAGGGTGGGGGAGATGCTAGGGGCAATGAGAGATAGAGGCAGATGGAAGTCCACGATCGCCAACGCCATGCGGCAGGGCACCTGATGATGATGATGATCTCTGTCTTTCTGTTTGTCTCTGTCTGTCTGTCTGTCTTTCTCTCTGTCTCTATTCTCTCTGTCTCCCTGTCCCCCTTATGTGTGTGTGTGTGTGCGTATGTGTATGTGTGTGAGTGTGTGTGTTCTCTTTGTCTGTCTTTCTGCTCGTCTGTCTGTTGTCTTTGTCTCTCATTCACCAGGCTTAGTCTCTGTATCTATGTGTCTATGCCTAAAAGTCTCTGTGTGTCTGGATCTATGTCTGTCTGTCACTTTGTTTGTCTGTCTCTGTCTTTGTTTGTCTGTCTCTGTCTTTTTTTGTCTGTCTCTGTCTCTCATACTCTTTCGTTCTCTCTCTCTCTGTCTCTCTCCTTCCTCTCTCTCTCTCCCTCTCTCTCTCTCCCTTCTCTCTCACTGTCCCTCTGTCTCTGTCTGTGTGTTCTGCATGTCTGTCTGTCTGTCTGTCCGTCACTCACTCTCCTCTTTTTCTCTCTCTCTCTCTTTTTTCTCTCTCTCTCTCTCTCTCTCTCTCTCTCTCTCTCTCTCTCTCTCTCTTAACCAACAAGTGTCCTGAATATGCGTTAAATAGGCATCGTTCAAAAGGTGTGTGCCAAAAAGAATCATAATTATTACCGTTGATGCGTGGTTTGAACATGTTCAGTCTCGTTTACATAAAGGTGTAATACAAGAGGCATAAAATGCTGTACGTAATTATTGAAGAAGAATCGGAAGAATATACCAATCGTCCAATCTCAGTTGATGAAAATATCTTTGTCATACAAAAGACTCAATAACAACAGATCTGCTGGCCCTGGTTTCGTCACTGAAAATGGAAGAGATGATGCAACTCAATATTCTCAAAAAATTGTTTAATAAACCTTTTCATAATGGCATATTCCCATAAAGCTGGTCGGGGTCAATAACTTTGCCATTATTTAAGAAAAGAGATGCCAGTAACCCTAATAACTGTAGGCAGATTTCAGTTTGCAACATAAGCAGCAAGTTATACAGTGCCATCGTAAATAGTTGT
>CM060311.1:3220036-3222536 GCA_030674185.1 Monoplex corrugatus | reverse complement strand
GTTATGTTGAGACAGTATACTGTTGTGTTACAGATGGTTTCAGTTTATAGAGAACTGTGCATACAGGAAGGGCAAATGGGAGTGGGGGTGGGGGTGGGGTAGGGAGGACAAATGAGAGAGGACGGTGGAGTGTGTGATATGGAGGGGAGGCTGGTCCTTTTGTGTTAGTATATTTCATGACATGATTTGTTTTGAATACTCTTGAGTTCAGTTTTTGTTTAGAAAAGAAAGAAAGAAAGAAAGAAAGAAAGAAAGAAAGAAAGAAAGAAAGAAAAACAAACCCATGAAATTCCGGAACGATTAACGCGTGCATTGCTCACACGAAAAAGATTTTGAGTTCTACTGAACTGAGTTTTTATGTAACAGTTTTGTTAGAAAATTTGTGACCTACTACTACTACTGATGACGATGATGGTGATGTGATGATGATGATGATGATTATGATATTAGTAATAATGATAAGTAATGATAACAATAATAATGATAGTTATAACAATATTATATTGATATTAATAATACTGAGAAGAAGAAGACACCAAAGAAGAAAAAGAAGAAGGAGAAAAAGAAGAAGAAGGAGAAGGAGAAGAAGAAGACAAGAAGAGACAAACAAGAACAAGAACAAGAAAAAACAAAAAGAACAAGAAGAGCAAGAATGATAATGACAAGAATGATAATCACCACCACCACCACCACAATCGTTATCCTCATCATCATCATCCTCATCATCATCATCATCATCATCATTACCACCACCTCCGTCGTCATCATCCTCATTATCATAATCATCATCGGCAACAGCGGCAGCATCACCTCCATCATTAAAATTTCAACTGGATCAAAGGATACCATTTTCCCCAGCCAGGAAAACAAAAACAAAAACAAAACAAAAAACAAGTGAACTAATGAGGGGGAAATAATTCAGCAGAGAGCTCATCTGGCCTTGTACTTCATATGAAACGGTGCCTCTCTTCATCAGAACTACCTTACTTTTAGGAAGAACTGGGACGGGGTGTGTTTACGGGTGGCTTGTTTTCCAGTTAATTGGATCCTAAATGTTTATCCTTCTACCTGAGCTAGACACGGTGAGCAACGGCCTGGCACCACAGACTGTTTGCATCTGACTCTGCCTCTGTTTGTCTCTCTGTCTGTCACTTTGTCTCTGTCTGTCTGTCTGTCTGTCTGTCTGTCTTTCTCTCTCTCTCTCTCCTCTCTCTCTCTCTCTCTCTCTCTCTCTCTCTCTCTCCCTTTCATCTCTCTCTGTGTGTCTTCTTTCTTTCTCTGTCTCTGTGTGTCTCAGTCTCTGTCTCTCTGTCTCTGTCTCTGTCTGTCTGTCTCCCTGTCTCTGTCTGTCTGTCTGTCTCTCTCTCTCCCTCTCTCTCTCTGTGAGCCTCTGTGTGTGTATGAATGTGTGTGTATGGGTGTGTGTGGTGTGTGTGTGGTGTGTGTGTGTGTGTGTGTGTGTGTGTGTGTGTGTTTTGTGTGTGTGTGTGTGTGTGTGTATGTGTGTGTGTGTGTGTGTGTGTGTGTGTGTGTGTGTGTGTGTGTGTGTGTGTGTGTGTGTCTGTCTGTCTGTCTGTTAGGCACCTTCCAAAGGAATGGTGGCCAGTTTTCAATCTTTCCCTTTTTCCTTTTTAACGACATTGTTTCATGTCGACCTGAAGGATGTGGATGTGGATGTGGATGTGTGTGTGTGTGTGTGTGTGTGTGTGTGTGTGTGTGTGTGTGTGTGTGTGTGTGTGTGTGTGTGTGTGTGTGTGTGTGTGCGCGCGTGTGTTTGTGCATTTGTGTGTGTGTATGCGTTTGTGTGTGTGTGTGTGTATGTGTTTGTTTGTGTGCATTTGTGTGTGTGTGTGTATGTGTGTGTATGTGGTGTGTGTGTGTGTGTGTGTGTGTGTGTGTGTGAGTGTGTGTGTGTTTGTGTGTGTGTTTGTGTGTGTGTTTGTGCATTTGTGCATTTGTGTGTGTATGCGTTTGTGTGCGCGCGCGCGCGCGCGCGCGTGTTTGTGTGTACGTGTATGTGTATGTGGGTGTGTGTGTGTGTGGGTGTGTGTGTGTGTGTGTGTTTGTGCGTGCGTGCTTGCGTGCTTGTGTATGTATGTATGTATGTATGTGTGTGTGTTTTGTGTGTGTGTGTCTATCTGCATGGATGTCATTCACTCTGCCCGCGAGGATTTCTTCTGCTCTTTAAGGGAAGACCTTTCCGACATATTTAACAAAACTGAATCGTTGAAATGGTCCAGGATCGAGGTCATACGGGGGGAAACTGCCTAAATACAGCACTGTTTTTTAAAAAGATGTATGAACACTTTTTCAGAAACTTTTGATAATGATTTCATCATGTTTCACTGTTTTGATAGCCTACGTTTACCGTTGATGTCGTTTACATGTAACCAAGATTATATCAGCGGTTAGCTGAAAAAATCCCAGTATAAAATATCATCATCATCATCATCATCATCAGGTGCCATGCCGCATGGCGTTGGCGACCATGGACTTCCAT
>CM060311.1:3205036-3207536 GCA_030674185.1 Monoplex corrugatus | reverse complement strand
CAAAGAAACAAACACATAACAAACAAATACAGTATGGCACTAATATAACACATTTGTTACAAAAACAAACAAACAAACAATCAAATAATCAATGAAACAAATAAGAAAGAAAACAAAAAAACGAACAAACAAATAATCAAACAATCAATCACACAAACAAGAAAGAAAACAGACAAACAAAACAAAACAAAACGAACAAATTGATAAAGAAACAAATAAAACACAAAACAAACACAGCATGGCATTCTGACATATGGATCCATCTGTTTTCTACAGGTATGTTTGATTAAAAAATGAAGGGAACACTGCGATCGATGTGCATCTTGATCCAAAGTTTACACGTGTTTTATACAGAGGAGTCTTGAAGTGTCCACTGTTCCTTTTTTAAATGTTTTTTTAGGATCATGGCACTTAGGGAAGTTACCTTTGTACTCATCTTTTCTTTCCCTGTCCTATTTTCTATGCCATCGCTAATGGCCACAGATACTGGCAAAGTTTTTTTGTTTTTTTTACAATGCGATGATGATGATGATGTCGATGAGGATGATAATCATGTTGCTATGAAGTTCCATCTAGGATTGAGACTGCTTGACAGGGCAGTACTCTACACTTACCATCATAATATATCCTGGCGTCAACCAGGCCTTAGAGAATACCGACACCTGCGGTGCGGGTCAAAAGATTCGAGCAACACCCTCAATGACGCATCATTGATTTGGATGTGGTCCCAGTTTTCCCAATGAGTTCATAGCACGCCCAACTCTGTGTAGGAGCCGGTTAGAGCCGAAAAATCCCACAATAATACTGTTTTGAAGGTACTGATGAGGATTCGAACCCACAATCTTCCAGTCGGTAGCTTTTTGCGTTAACCACTATACCACGGCTTTTCTTTTCTTTTGAACCGTTTGGCTCCAGCACCCACAAAAACATCTTTGTCTTTCTCACCCTACTGCTCCCTTTTCCTTCTCTTTTTAACCCCTGGACTCCCGCACCCTATCCATCCACTGAGCAAAAAAAAAAAAAAAGAAAAAAAAATAGAGAAAAAAAAAAGAAAAAAGAAAAAAAAAGACCCCCCCCCCCCCTCAGAAACATGACTATTTGTTTGACTCCCTCACCCTTGTTTTATTTTATTTTATTTCATTTCATTTTATATCATTTTATCTTATTTTAATCTTATCTTATATTACTTTGTCATTTTATCTGTATTTTCTGTTTCACCTGTCAGTGTAAGTCAGCATTGAGTTTATCTGTCTGCAAATCAGTGACAGTAGCCAACCATGAACGGTTCCATCACATCTTCCCACACAGCTGTCTGAAATATGTACCCAGCTGGCAATCTGGCCAACCATCGCTATGGTAAGAATTACATATGTGTATACATATATAAAAACTTGGTTAGATATGTGCTTGTACATGTATGTCATTGCATGGGTATGCAAAGCATGCTCAAGTTTAAAAGAATACTTAGACTTTACATTGGTAGAAAGTGGTGTTAAGATATACTTGGACTTTTTATTAATAGAAAGTGGTGTTAAGATATACTTGGACTTTTTATTAAAATAGAAAGTGGTGTTAAGATACACTTGGACATTACATTAACAGAAAGTGGTGTTAAGATATACTTGGACTTAACATTAAATAGAAAGTGGTGTTAAGATATACTTGGACTTTTTATTAATAGAAAGTGATGTTAAGATATATTTGGACATTACATTAAAAGAAAGTGGTGTTAATATATACTTGGACTTCTTATCAATTGAAAGTGGTGTTAATATATACTTGGACTTTATATTAAACAGTAAGTGGTGTTATGATATTCATGGTTGAATTCATTGTTGTTATTGTCGTCGTTGTTGTCGTTATTGTTGTTTCAGGCACACATGTTACATAGTCGTCTCGAACCAATCTAAATCTTTTTACAGTTTCCCCATTGTTATTATTTTATACACTTTTGAATGCATAAAATTGGCCTGTTGTTTGAAGGAATATCAGTAATAAGTAAGATGTTCTTAGACATGTTTTCAATAGTCTCTGTCTTTCTGTTTCATTTATGTGTTCATGTTTTACACTGTGTACCAAGTTGTACATGACTCAGTTTGTGTGTGTTGTCAATGTCATGTTTTCTCATCAAGCAAAGGATTCTACAACAACACACAAGATGAACATTTCCCTCTTTTTCACAAACATAAAAGAAAATAGATTAGCTCATCACATTAATCAGCTGGTTCAAATAATTCGTCTCACAGACACGCAGACTGACAGCAACAGTCATGGATCAGTTTGATTCACAAGCCTTTTGTTTTGAGGTTCAAAGAGATATGACTGCAAGACTTAAGGCTTACAGGAAACCGATACCTTATTAGAACACAAATTATGGGTTGGAAGCAATTTTTGAAAAAGGCTTCACGTTCTGATGAGTAGACAATGGAACAACCTGTTTTTTTCTTTCTTTCTTCTCCACATCCGCTTCCACCCCCCATCTCCCATCCCGTTTTTTTTT
>CM060311.1:3182006-3187006 GCA_030674185.1 Monoplex corrugatus | reverse complement strand
CGGCTGGGCTTTAAACAAAATAAAAATAACAATAACTGTCTATTTTCCTATCTGGACAGAAGGACAGATAAGTCCTCAGCATATGACGGTTTTGTTGTTTGACATTATTCGAACAGTGTAAGTAAATATAACTGATAATGATAATCTATTTACCAATGTTTTCTCGATAGAAAACAGTTTCACCTTGATGACAAATGCTAAAATGCCTATGTACACATTGAAACCTTCACCGTTTAAAATACTGTTGTATATGTTCTGCATATTACTGGTATTCATATGTCAACAAAAGTTGTTGTTCTTTTGCTTTGGTGTATGAATTAATATAATTTTTTGTGGCCACATCGTTTGTTGAGATGTGTGTTTACTGTAAAGCTATAAGAAAATTATTGAAAGAAAGAGGCCTGAAAAAAAATTGAAAAAAAAGGTATAATTGATATTTCGGTTTCCTAGGAAAGAAATGGCGTACTCTAAACCCTTTGACTCCCGCGCGTGTCTACCAGCATCCTGCATTGTCAACCACGCTGGCAGAACAAAAACTTAACCCTTTGACTCCCACACCCTATCCACCAGCATCCTGCATTGTCAACCACGCTGGCAGAACAAAAACTTAACCCTTTGACTCCCTCACTCTGTCCACCAGCATCCTACATTGTCAACCACGCTGGCAGAACAAAAACTTAACCCTTTCCCTCCCACACCGTGTGTACCAGCATCACACAGTGTCAGCCATGCTAGCAAAGCAAAAACTTAACCCTTTGACTCTCTCACCCTATCCATCCACCAGTTACCTTGTAAGGATGCTAGTGGATAGAGTAAGGGAGTCAAAGGGTTAAGTTTTTCCAGTAGGTGGATAGGCTGTGGGAGTCAAGGGGTTAAGCTAGCACTGATGGATGTAAGCCTTGCCATGATTCATCTGTCAGATTCAGCGTTAATTGTCGACAGTGCTAATTCAATAATCCTTATTAATCTCCCGCGCAAGCAACGCCAAAGATATATCTCATTGATTTCTCTTCCTTTTTTTATAGTTGACATTCTCATTGGCTTTTCTTCCTGTTTTTTTCTTTTTATATAGAAGATGTAGCACCTCTCTCCTATCCCCCGTTGGGTTGCCGGCGTCTCTTTCAGTATATATAGTATCCCCATCTTCGGGAAATTCTGTGCTAGAAATTTCCTCTTTTCTGTCACTCTCTTTGTTTCTGCCTTGTTGCCTTGCTTTCTGTCATTTCTACTTATTTTCTGCCTTAATGGTCCATTCACCTGTATTTTTTCGATAAAGTCTTACGTACTTTTTCTTCGGATTGATAATTGGGTACATGTATTGCGTGCATTTCTGGCTCTAAGGAGGTGAGATATGCGGAAGCAATTTTAGATAATTTATGCCTGTTTTTATATATGTTTTAGTGTCCTTACGTATGCTTTCATATGTATGCTTATATTTGTATTCAGGTGTGCTTTTTAAATCTCCCCTGTGTGATAGATCGGACGGAGTGGTCCTACACAGCCGGGGCATGTCCTTAGATTAAGGTTAAAGGTTAAAGGTCCCATGGTCAATATGGCCGTTGGGGCGGTGAACTGTTAAAGATTCACCGTGTCTAGGGCACGGCATTATGAAAGGCGGAGCCCATCCCTCTCCTTTCGCCGTCTTTTTTAAACCTCCCCCGACCGAAGTCAGGTACCCATTCACTGCTGGGTGGACAGAGGGAGTTTTCAGGCCGGAAAAATCGAACCAGCGTTTAGCGGATTCGAACCACCGACCTTCCGCACCGCAGACGAGCGCTCTAACCACTCGACTACAGGCCCCCCTTAATTTTCTTTTCTTTTTTTTTCCTGTTGAAGTTTTGTGCGTTTTGAAGCAGTTATAGCCCTGATATGGCTCTGCGCAGTCGGCTGGGCTTTAAACAACAATACAAGAAAAATAAAACCTCTCTCCTTTCTTTCATGTCTTTTACTACGTGTTCGAACTCTTCCCACCATTCACCCCCTCCTCCAGTACCTGTTCCTGCCTGACTCATCGACATCCATTTTCCATCTCTTTGTCTCTGTTTTTGTCTCCCGGTCTCTGTCTCTGTGTCTTGGTCAGTCAGTCAGTCACTCTGTCTGTCTGTCTGTCTGTCTGTTTGTCTCACTCTCTCTCTTCTCTGTCTGTCTGTCTGCCTGTCTCTCTCTCTCTCTCTCTCTCTCTAGATGTGTGTGTGTGTGATGTGTGTGTGTGTGTGTGTGTGTCTGTGTGTGTGTTTGTCTCTGTCTGTCTATCTGTCTGTCTCTGTCTGTCTCTTTCTCTCTCTCTCTCTCTCTCTCTCTCTCTCTCTCTCTCTCTCTCTCTCTCACACACACACATACACACACACACTCACACACACACACAAGCGCGTAAACACACACGCATACATGCATTCTCGTACACATGTGCGCAAACACACACACACACACACACACACACACACACACACACACCCCCCCCCACACACACACACACACATACACACACACACACACACACACACACACACACACACACAAACACGTACACACATGTGTACTGCTGTACACACGCGCATACATCATCATCACCCGTCATCCGACCCCCACAGAGTTGGATAGTAGCCACCACAGCAGACATCACAACAACTGTCCTCCCTTTGCTCTCGTCTTGCCTTCTCTGGTGCTGCTTCGTAGACCTTCAGACCACTGATGCTGGTGATGTTGTTCTTTATAGGGGGTGGTCATCATCATCATAAACCATTCATTGTCTGGCTAACGTACAATGTGTATTGATACACACACGTACACAAACCCCCTTCACACACACACACACACATACACACACACACACACACACACACACACACACACGCACGCACGCACGCACACACACACACACACACACAGACACACACACTTGTCTAAAATCACTTTAGTGAATAGACATTGAATCGAAGACCACAACACACACACACACACACACACACACACACACACACACACACACACACACACACACACACACACACACACACACACACACACACACACACACACACACACACACGCACACGCACACATCAATAGCCACAATTCCTCACCACCTCTCTATCTTTCTCACTGTTTGTCTCCGTGTCTTATGTCTCTCTCTCTGTCTCTCTCTCCCTCTCTCTCTCTCTCTCTATCTCTGTCTCTCTCTCCCTCTCTCTCTCTCTCTCTCCCTGTCTCTCCCTCTCTCACCCTCTCTTTGTCTATCTCTGTCTCTCTCTGTGTGTCTCTCTGTCTCTCTGTTTGTCTGTCTCTCTGTATGTCTATCTGTTTTGTTTGTATGTCTGTCTCACTCTCTCTGTCCATCCGTCCGTCCGTCTGTCTGTCCATATGTCTGTCTGTCTGTTTCTCTCTCTCTCTCTATCTCTTTGTCTCTCTTTATTCATCTGTCCGTCTGTCTGTCTTTTTTTCTCTCTCTCTCGCTGTCTTTCTCTCTTTCTCTGTCTGTCCCTCTCTCTCTCTCTCTCTCTTTCTCTCTCTCTCTCTCGCTCTCTCTCTCTCTATCTCTCTCTTTCGCTTGCTCTCTCTTATGTCTTCCTACTTCGATTTAAGTGTACGTATGTCGTCTAAGCTCAGTGATAAATTTCTTTTAATGAGACCTTACCTACCCCATCCAGAACTTGTTTACCGTGATAAATAAGCTACCCTCGCCCACGCCACGACATAAATGACCAATAAATTGCCCCTACAGATGCCATACTTTATATCTCAGAACACAAGGTATTCTACGATACAGATATCTCATACTACATGTATTCACAAAAAACTGAGCCCCATCGCTACAAGGAATATTACCGATAGGTTGCCCACACAGATGCCATACCATAGCCACTGGTCGATAAATTGTCCGCTCGGGTGTTATGCCTTTGCGTATATATTACATTTTGGACCTAATAACAGCGCGGTCGCTACGAGATTAATGGCAGCAAATTGTCTTCTCGGCAGCGTACGGGTCCATACTATACTATACTATACTATACTATACTATACTATACTATACTATACTATACTATGCTATGCTATACTATACTATATTATACTATACTATACTATACTATACTATACTATACTATACTATACTATACTATACTATACTATACTATACTATACTATACTATACTATAATATACTATACTATACTATACTATACTATACTATACTATACTATACTGTAATGTACTGTACTGTACTGTACTGTACTGTACTAGACTAGACTAGACTAGACTAGGCTAGGCTAGGCTAGACTAAACTATACTATACTATACTATACTATACTATACTATACTATACTATACTATACTGTACTGTACTGTACTGTACTGTACCGTACCGTGCCGTGCCGTGCCGTGCCGTGCCGTACCGTGCCGTGCCATGCCATACCACACCACACCATACCATACCATACCATACCATACACATACCATACCATACCATACCACACCACACCACACCACACCATGCCACACCATACCATACCATACCATACCATACCATACCATACCATACCATACCATACCATACCATACCATACCACACCATACCATACCATACCATACCATACCATACCACACCACACCACACTATACCATACCACACCATACCATACCATACCACGCCACGCCACGCCACGCCACGCCACGCCACGCCACGCCACGCCACGCCACGCCATACCATACCATACCATACCATACCATACCATACCATACCATACCATACCATACCATACCATACCATACTATGCTATGCTATGCTATGCTAAATGTATGATACTTTGGCCCCAACAACTCCACCATAAGGTCAATTTAAGTACAAAGGCCTTTTCCTTTTCTTTCTTTTTTGTCTTTGTCTTTCCTTTTGTGTGTGTTCTAGTTTTTTTCCCTCGCATGAATGTATGAATGTTGTCTGTGCTATGTTGCTGCACACACTGTATTTTGTGTCTCCGGTAGTCGCGCATGCCAGATGTTTTCATT
>CM060311.1:3169506-3174506 GCA_030674185.1 Monoplex corrugatus | reverse complement strand
AGTCCTACAATAGCCACATGAAAATAGGGGCTAAATCTATAGTGGTTATTACATTTAAACCTCAGTCCCATCTTTACAATGGTGGCCGCCACGCTAAGTGCTACAGATCTTGTGAGATAGCACATCGTTTAGATCAAAACGTACTTTCTCGCTGTGTGAATTCTGCAAATCTAACGCGGTACTCAATAGACTCGAGCTAGAACCTAAAGAAATAAGAGACATTAAAGTCCCTAAGCTTACTGCAAATGACAATGAATAATAAAGTGATAAAAATCCAGAACTTACTACAGTAACGCCGTGAAGATGATCACCTGCTGTGAGATCAAGAGTGGTGGCAGGAAAGGGCACCTCTGGTAATACTGAGAGTGGCGGTGGAAAAGCACACGCTATGATGCGCCTTGTTAATTTGTACTCTGGGAACAGAGCATGATGGTCATATTTTCAAATCTCAAACCTTTCAGATGGCAAGGTCTGATTGGTTGTTCTCACCAAATTAATCAATCAACCAGATGCCAAGGTCTGATTGGTTGTTCTCACCTAATTAATAAGTCAACACTTAGTGTGTAGTTTTAACGCAGCGCGTCAGTACACACAAGTGAAACGCTGGTCATTGTCCGGCAGTTTCGCGAGTGGGTATGTGCTCGCTATCGAGCCACAAATACCTAAGCGGTTGAGACAGACGCGCCCTGCGGTCATTGTCTGAGTGTTCCCGCCGGCAATTACACGGCGATTGTTCTATAATGCTACAGTAAAGGCAGCATAAATTAGTGACGGCCCCCTCTACGTTCTGTAAAACTACAACATAATACTGACTGGAGATGACGACAAAATCTTGTCATAGGCCTGCTTTAGAGTACATGTACACATTGTAGATCTGCTAATTGTTTAGCAATGTGTTATCTACAATGTATATGCGTCATGTACTGGTTAGATCTTTGGAATGATTAATGCATAGCTATGGATAGGCAGAGGCTGTGAAATACCAGTATAATTAGGCCAAGAGAATGCAAGGCGTTTTTTATCTAGGCAAGCACGCTACACGGCGTTGCCTTTGAGCGTTGTAGGTAAATGGGGAAAGATCGTAACAGAGCAAGGCACTCTTGTTACATTATGTTTTGCTCATGTCGTGTTTTGAACTGTCTCTGTGTTTTCAGAGGAGAATGGTAACAGAATGGTTCAGACGTTCACCTGCCAAACATCAAAGTCGAGGTTCCATGGTTCTTTCTCTGTGAGGCCTCCACTTTTCTCCTCAGTTTGACCAGAAATCGAACTGAACGTCTTGTCCTTCAGAAGGGATGAAAAACGAGTCGGACCCGTGTGCTTTCTGGACTGCGCACACTAAAGATCCCACGGCAGTAAAAAATCGTGAATAGCAGGGCTTTCGCTCAGCTGTCCTGGTATGAATTATTGGAGAGATAGGTTCATTTCCCCGGTCCCTCCCCTTGAAGATTAGTTAGCCCCCCTGCCTTCCTGAAGTCTTAGCCCGAAAAAAATGGGTGGCGCTGCACTGCGGCGAAGCGCTTTCAAGAGGACAAATAGCCCAGATTTCATATTGTAGATCCATTGTGACAAAAAGAAATTAATGAATTTGAATATGGATATGAATATGAATACGAATTAATGTTCTAAATATCTGGTAACTCTAATGATCTTAGCGTTTCTAATAGTCAATCTGCTTTTATATCCAGCGATTCCCTTTCTTCCGTTCTGACATCTGCCAAATCACTTGTCTGATGATAATTTTCTGGTTTCATTTAATTTAACCTCTAAGACGAAACAAAAATACTACTCTAAGAGAAAAAGAAATTAAAAGTTTTAGTTTTCTTTTCCATCCACGTTGTACCAGGAGGTATTGAGGGAGATACAGCTGTTGTCCACAGCTTGACTGGAAACTTGGGCAGAATTGTTACAGTTATTTTCGTTTAAAGCTTAGCAGACTGCGTACAGCCATATCAGGATTATAGCCTTTTCGAAACATACACGATACTTCTACAGGGAAAAAATAGTAAAAGAAAATTAAACACATATATCAATGCATTCGCTCACATAATCTAAATAGATGCACATGGTGTTGACCACTCTGTCCAATTTATCACACAAGGGATTTAAAAAACATACCTGAATATAAATTTTAGCATAATGAAAGACAGTAAGATATATAAAGACAGGCCTAAATTGCCTAATATTGCTTCCGCATATCACATTTCCCTAGAGCCAAAAATACACTTAATACATGTACCCAATTATCAATCCTAAGAGAAAGTACGTAAGACTGTATGGAACACATACAGGTGAATGGACCAGCAAGGCAGATAGTGATGAAGAAAAAATGACAGAAAGCAAAGAAACATGGCCGAAACAAAGAGTGAGTCAGAAAAGAGGAAATTTCTAGCACCGAGTTTCCAGACGGTGGGATACTATTTATACTGAAAGAGCCCTCTTGGCATTCCCACGGGACAGGGGGCGCAGAATCATGTTGTAAATATGGATTATATCTGCCATTTCATCTATCCCAGCGCCGCCGCGGTCTTCTTCTGGCACTGAAACCCGATGGAGCATTTGATGTGGTAGGCTGATTGGGCTGGCTGGAATCCTGAATGGGTGGCCAAACTATGTCATCCGCTATTGTGCGATGTGTAATGGTTGACGAGTGTTATTCTCACCACATCTCCATCTTTTCGTTTCTAATCATGTCTCTTCTTGTCTTGTCTGCTGTTTGTCTGCCATAATGTTATATCTCATCTGGCAAGTTTCAATCAATTTCTCATGGGTTTTTGCTTCTGTAAGTCCTGGTCCGGAGTTGGAAAGTTGAGCTAGGCGCAAGCACTGTACTGATGTCCTGGATTTCCTTTACTCTTTGACTCTCTCACCCTATCCACCAGCTGCCACCAGTTTCCTGCAGGAGGCTGCTGACAGTTGGTGAATAGGATAAAGGAAATGCTTGAATGAATTAGTCTGATCCTTCCTTATTGTTCTGGGAAGCAAAAAATGGATCATCCGGCTAATGGGACAATGACGACTGATCTACCAAGCCAATGGTGGATATAAAACACTGCTGACGAAAACAAAAGGAAAAGGATTGATTCAGAGAGCTGTTCAAGCGTGTTTAAATGGTGATAAATAGAGAGACACGGAAAGAGAGATAGAGGGAGAGAGATAGAGAGGGAGGGAGAAAGAGAGAGGGACAAAGAGAGAGAGTTAGAGAGATAGTGAGAGAGAGAGAGAGAGAGAGAGAGAGAAACAGAGACAGACAGAGACACAGAGAGAGAGCTAGTCCTTGCTAGTCTATACACATAAGCGTTATAAAAAAGACGAAAGAGGAAAGTAAAAGTAGCATTAAAAAAACCAGTCCAGGCCAAGAGCTTATTAGTTGTCCAAAGACAGAGAATACAGAGAGAGAGAGAGAGAGAGAGAGAGAGAGAGCGGGGGGGGGGGTAGAGAAAGAGAGCCTTAGAGCCTTAGATGTATGTATAAATAGATAAGTATACAGACAGACAGGCAGAGAGATAAACAGATAGATAGATTGATCAGTGGACAGATAAATGGACAGACAGATAGATGGATGGATAGATGGACAGATAGATTGATAGATAATTAGAGAGACTGATAGATCGATAGGTAACTAGACAGACTGATAGATACGTAGATAGATAGATATATGGATAGATAGAAAGACAGATAGATAGATAGATAGACAGACATATAGGTATATAGGAAGATAGGTAGATAGATAAGTAGGTAGACAGATGGATAGATAGATATATAGACAGATACATAGATAGATAGATAGATAGATAGATAGATAGATAGATAGATATAAATTTTTAACTTTTTTAGATAGATCGATCGATCGATAGATAGATAGATGGATAGATAGATACAGATAGAGAGAGAGAGAGACAAACAGCCAGCCAGTCATATAGATAGATAGATAGATAGATAGACAAACAGACAGATAAACAGACAGATAGATAAATAGATAGATAGATAGATAGATAGATAGATAGACAAATAGATAAACAGACACACAGATAGATAGATAAACAAGCAGACAGAGAGAGAGAGAGGGGGGGGGGGGAGATGGATGGGCAGGCAGACAGATAGAACCACAGAAACAGGAACAAACACATTCCTCCATCTTCACCCATCTACTCATTAGCTCTCACCCATCATAACATGTCAGAGGAAGGATCAGCCACTGTTACAACTCCTACACTGTAACACACATCAACATATCAGAGGAAGGATCAGCCACTGTTACAACACCTACATTGTAACACCCATCAACACATATCAGAGGAAGGATCAGCCACTGTTACAACTCCTACACTGTAACACATCAACACACATCAGAGGAAGGATCAGCCACTGTTACAACACCTACACTGTAACACACATCAACACACATCAGAGGAAGGATCAGACACTGTTACAACACCTACACTGTAACACACATCAACACATCAGAGGAATGATCAGCCACTGTTACAACACCTACACTGTAACACACATCAACACATCAGAGGAAGGATCAGCCACTGTTACAACACCTACACTGTAACACCCATCAACACATCAGAGGAAGGATCAGACACTGTTACAACACCTACACTGTAACACACCATCAACACATCAGAGGAAGGATCAGACACTGTTACAACACC
This sequence comes from Monoplex corrugatus, assembly GCA_030674185.1. Taxonomy (NCBI): domain Eukaryota; kingdom Metazoa; phylum Mollusca; class Gastropoda; order Littorinimorpha; family Ranellidae; genus Monoplex; species Monoplex corrugatus. Next base: position 3,169,842 of record CM060311.1, on the reverse strand, counting down.
TACACTGTAACACCCATCAATACATCATAGGAAGGATCAGACACTGTTACAACACCTACACTGTAACACCCATCAACACATCAGAGGAAGGATCAGACACTGTAACTGTAACACATATAAAATCCTGTGTCAAGCCCCCAAACCTCCATTTACTGTTTACGAATAGATGGTGGCGTCCTTCTACCAACAACACACGGGCCAGTCTAATGGAGTGTGGATAACTTGGTCTGTTAGCAGGCAGAAGGCAGGAAGGACTAAGACTTTACGTTAAATTATAGGCACTGCATCGTGGCCCCAGGGCCTGTGAAACACTAGGAATTACATACCTGGCTTTGA